>JANZXR010000171.1:33220006-33230623 GCA_027575705.1 Erythroxylum echinodendron
GGATATTTATAAATTTTTTACATATTATTTTAAATTTTATTCATCTCATTTATTATCATAATATTATGAATGATGTTCCATGTTACGGATATTTATAATTTTTTTTAATTTCCCTTGGAAAATAAAAATAAATTTGAAAATGTATTCAAAATAAAAGAAAAATCCATTCCTAAATCAGTTCCAAACAAAAAGAATTCTGTCCCTAAATCCGTCCCAAAATTAATTCCATCCCCAATTCCATACCCACGGTTCCCTAATTCCGTCTAAAATTCCGTCCCTAATTCCATCTGCAACTACCATAAGTCCGTCCCCCCTTCCGTCCCCACCTCCATCCAAACTTCCGTCCCTAATTCCATCTGCAATTACCACAAGTCCGTCCCCAATTCTGTCGATAATTCCATCCCTAATTCCATCTGCAATCATCATATGTCTGTCCCTAATTCCGTCTAAATTTTCGTTCCTATTTCCATCTGCAATTACCATAGGTCCGTCCCCAATTCCGTCCTCAATTCCATCCAAATTTTCGTCCTTAATTCCATCTACAATTACCACATGTCCGTCCCC
The DNA here is from genome assembly GCA_027575705.1 of Erythroxylum echinodendron. Lineage (NCBI taxonomy): Eukaryota > Viridiplantae > Streptophyta > Magnoliopsida > Malpighiales > Erythroxylaceae > Erythroxylum > Erythroxylum echinodendron. Next base: position 33,220,571 of record JANZXR010000171.1, read on the forward strand.
CATTCTGTCTCCAATTCCGTTTAAACTTCCGTCCCTAATTCCATCTGCAATTACCACATTTCCGTCCCTAATTTCGTCTCAAACAAATACAATAATTCCATTGGTATCTATACTGCAAACGGTGTTTGGGACGGATTTTTTGGTTCTTGTATTTTAGGGACGGATTAAATTCCGACCCTAATATTTGCGACCAACCATATATCGACGGATAAATTTCGGTCCTAAAATCCATCCCTGTTTGCGTTTGGAACCGAAATTGGGACAGATTTAGCGTTTTTTTTCCGTTCCTAAATCTGGATTTTCTTGTAGTGATATGGTCGTGGTCCAAGACGTGACCTTTTCTAAAAATCATATGTAAAAGTATTGACTCAAAACACAATCGTGTCAATATGGAGGAGGTGTTCCGAAGGAAGAAATGGTTTAGGATACGCATAAGTCGCGAATTATGTCTTGTGCTTGGAGAAGGCAGTAACATTATGACTTGAGATGTTAGCCTTATCTAAAAATATATTTTGTGAATTTTATACTATGAAAGGATTATAGGACCCATTATAATTATGGTGAAATTACTTTAGCTTGATAAAGGAACTATTTGAGTAAAATTGTACTAGATAGATTTCGTATATAAATATATTATTGTAAAATTAATTTAATATAATCATCATCATTATTATTCAACAATCTATTAGTCTCCCTAACTGTTGAGGATTTAGACATGTCCAATTAGTGAAATATTGTTAAAATTCATGTTCTTGTTTTCTTTCTTTTATTACTTTATATTTTTGCTAGCTATTTTCTTTGTATAAGTGTTATCAGCGTTGTTAAGGTAACAATAACTTGGATTGCAAAGTTTAAAGTGGGGAAGTTTAATAGAATTGGGATTTTCATATTATGGCAATTGAGAGTGAAGAATTTGTTGAAGGATATAGGGAAGAATAAATTGAAAGGCATGGATAAGCTTGATTGGAAAGAGTTACAAGCACAAATAGTTGGAACCATAGTCGAGATCATTTATCGCATCATTGATATTACATCTTTTATAGAGATATAGAAAAATCTGGAGAGTCGATATATGTCAAAGTCTCTTACAAATTAAAACTATACACATTAAAGTTGCAGGAAGGAACATATCTAGAATAACATATCAATGTGTTCAACCAAATAATCAATGACCTATTGAGGCTTAAGGTCACTATTACTAATAAGGAAAAGGTAATGATTTTGCTTTGTTTTGTACTCCTTTCCTATATACATTTGGTGACTATGCTCATATTAAATAAAGAGATAGTTGAGTTAGAGGACATCACAGATGGAGTACTAGTAAAAGCTCTAAAGTGAAGTTTTGTCTATGAAGGGAAACTATTACCGTGGGAGGAGGTAGATTAAGGATGGCTCATCCAAGAGGAGTTACAAATTTAAAGGTAGAAAGATAGTTCATTGTTACAAGTGTGAGAAAATAGGACATATTAGCTTGGATTATTGAAACAAGAAGAGGCATGATAAGGAAAGAAAGTATGATTATTCGTCAAGGTCTCTAATGTGGTACAAAATGGAGATTCAAATTGCAGTAACAAAGATATGATTTATGTTTTGACCAGTTAAATTTTAGTTATTATAGCTAATATGTATGAGAGATTCATATCATATGAACCAAACAAGGATTAGTTTATGTCATATATAATAGGCACCTTTAGAAATATTCGATTAAGTGATGATAAAGCCTATAAACTTGTCAAAATAGAATATGTCAAGATCAAGATGTTTAATGATGTCGTCAGGATATCTTGTGATGTTTAACATATACGAAATTTAAGAAAGAGCCTAATTTTTTTGATCACTTTACATATGAACAGTTTTGGCTATAAGCCCATCAAAGACAATATTAAGGTTGTAAAGGATATAATAACTTTGATGAAATGATCAAAATTAGTGAGAAACAAAAATAAATTAACGAGGAACTGATTTTAGGTGGAGAGATTGATGTAGTAGAGTCAGATGATGAGAGTATTGTATTATAACACATATGATCGGGTCATCATAGTGAACAATGGATGATAAAAATTCATAAGAGGACTGTAATAAAGGGTGTAAAATATTATAAGTTAGATCTTTATAAGTTTTGTGTTCTTGTTAAATAGTAAAAGGTGACGTTCAAGATGGAGGAGGATAAACCAAATGGATTCTAGATTATATATAAGAGAAAAGTTTAGGCATATTTTATGAAGAAAAAATGAGATCTTTGAAAAATTCAAGACATGAAAGTTAAAACAAAGAATAAGACAAATAAAAGAACTAAGCACATGAGATCAAACTAGACTCCAAATTCTAGAAATTCTATAAAAAGCATGGATTTTATGATATTAAATATTTTTAAAAATACCATAGAAAAATAGTTTTTCAGAGAGGATGAACATATTCATAACTGAAACGGCCAAATATTTGGGCATGAAATCTGACCTCCTTAAAGGTTTTAATCAAAAGTTTTAAGTATGGTATATTGCCCTATAAACAAATTACCAAGGACATTACTGAATAGGAGAGTGGTAAAGAAAGTAGGGATAAGAAGTAAGGTAGATTTCTATAGGTTGAAAACCTTTAGTTTTTATGCTTATGTGCATATTTCTAGTTATAATAAGTCTAAGCTTGACCTAAAGTTGAAGAAATGTATCTTTACTGGCTACCTTAAAGTTATGAAGGAATTTAAGTTTTGAAAGAAGATAATGGATAGTAAAGATACAATGTTTAATGAGCAATATATGTTGAAATAAGCATATAGAGAGAATATTCTAGGATTTGCTAAGGCAGCATGAATGAGGTATAAGTGAAACTAATTTAACCTAGAGCTCACTTCAAAGAGATTATAAAATTTTTGTTCAAAAGATCAATCAATTTCATAAGAAGAGCATCATCATACTTAATCATATATATAATTAAACATACCAATATGCCACCCAATAGATATGGTTAGAAAGAATCAATATCCTTCACACTTATCATAAGTAATAGGGAACCAATTACTTTTCAGTGGACAATAAACAATTAGGAGAAGGATAGATGGATGGGATCTGTGGTAGAAGAGGTGAAGTTTTTGAATAAGAATCAGATATAGGAGCTAATGTAGCTTTGCAAACTGAAGAAGCTTATAATGTGCAAATAGGCATATAAAAGGAAGTCCATAATAGCTAAAAATAAAGAAAAAAAGTTCAAGACTAGACTATTGTTTAAAGATTCAACACAACAAAAAGAGATTAATTACAATGAGATATTTTTTCCTAATGGTTCTTTATACTTCCATTAAGATTTTGATAGCAGTAGTACCAAGTTTAGATATGCATTTTAAGAAGATGGATGTGAAGAAAACTTTTCTTCATAGTGACTTGGGGGAACAAATTTACATAGAGTAGCCTAGAGGAGTTTAGTTAACTTGAAATGGAGCATATGGAGTATAAATTAAAAAGAAAGAAGTCACTGTATGGATTAAAACATTCTCTATAGACGTGATACAAAATGTTTGATTGCTATATGATTCAAATTGGCTATAAGATTTTTGGGTATGACTGTTACGAATACTATAAAGAATATGAGTAGTGTGAACAAAGTAAAGACTTTGTTAAGAAAAGAATTTTAGAAGAAAGATTTGGGTGCTGAAAAAAAACACTAAGATAGATATTTAGAGGAAAAAAAGCTCTAGAATTCTATCGTTATCTTAATTTAGTTACATTAAGAAGGTACTAGGCATATTTAGAATGAGCAAAGTTAAACTCATGAACACTTTATTGGCAAATCACTTTAGGCTTTCCCAAAAATAATGCCCAAAAATAAATGTAGATGTCGATGATATGTCTAACATACCATATGATAGTGATATCAGATATTCAATATATATAATGATTTGTACGAAGCCAGATTTAGCTCATATTGTCAGTGGGGTTAGTAAGTAGATGTTGAAACTTGGAAGACAACAATGGAAAGAAATTAAGTGGTTAGTCATATATTTAAGGGATATGATAAACACCATGGGATTGTGCTTAGTAGTTAGTAAGATGAACTTCCAGTAATGGGATATATAGATTCATATTATATGATAGATTTAGATAATAAGAGGTCTACTATAAAGTATGTATTTACTCTTATAAGAAGGCCTATTTATTAGAATTCAACGTTACAATCTATGGTTTCATTATTTACAAATAAAGCAAAGTACATAGTTGAAGCTGTTAAAGAAGCATAGTTGAGGTCCTATACCACGTCATGGAAATTGCATCTCTCTCAAAGATATAGAAAAATTTGGAGATTCGATATATGTCAAATTTTCTCACAAGTAAGTTTTATCTGAAACAGAAACTATTTATATTAAAGTTGTAGGAAGGAGCATATCTAGAATAGGAAATCAATGCATTCAACCAAATTAAATTGTATCAAATTGTTTTAACTTGATCTCGATCAAAGAATCAAAATTATATGTTATTATATAATTATTTTAGTAATTTACAAATTTAAGTCCAACAACAACAATAACAATTTCTTAGTAGAAATTTCATTAAGATGCGAGATATAGGGAGACTCAGAAGTATACAACCTTACTCTTAACTAGTAGAGAGGTTGTTTCTGATAGACCAACAATTAAAGGAGAAAAGAAAAAAGGAAAAAGTAAGAATTATTTGAAAAAAGCTAAAAATATAAATGAATAACCACATAAAAATAACATAACTAAGATAAGAATAAAGTAGTTCATAATAATAATAATAATAATAATAATAATAATAATAATAATAATAATAATAATATTAATATTAATAATAAAATAATAACAACAACAACAATAAGAACAGTAACAACAAAATAAAAACAAAAATAAAGGATAATGATAATGATAATTAAATTATAAAAATAAATAATAAAATGAAGATAAAAGAGGTAAAGAATAAAAATAAACTAAAAGATAAAATAAGTAAATAAATAAACAAACAATGAAGAAGACAAATAAATAAATAAACAAACAAGAATTTGAAAGAAAAAAGAGAAAAAATAAAAAATGTTTAACTAAAATGACTAAGGGGGAGGTACTACAGATAAAAGTGTTCAAGCTAAATACAATATATAAGAATTGAAGGAAAAAGTTCAAAAGACCTATAAAAAAGAGAAGGATCTCTCTATCTAAGATCCTTTTTCACATATCCTAGTTTGCCACAGTTTTCTATTAAAACCAAGTACTATATAAACTCTAGTAGAGCCATATCATTCTTGATCACATCTACCCAATTTTTCTTAGGTCTTTCTCTTTTTCTTGTACAGTCCCTATGTCAATTTTCTCACTTATTCTCACTGTGGCATAAGTATGTCCCCTATTAATATGTTTAAATTACCTAAACCTTGTGTCTCTTAATTTACCATCAATGTTAGCCAGTCTCAATTTGTCTATTACTATTATATTCCTAACTTTATGTCTTTTTATAAGGTTATACATCAAATGGAGCATCTTTATCTTTGTCACCATTAACTTATGACTATGTACCTATTTGATGGGCTAATTCCTTATCTTTTAGAGCATGATGTCCTAATTGTTAAACCGTAGAATTTACCTTTTATCTTAACTAGTGTCTTCTTATCATGGAAAACTTCCAATGCACCCCTCCATTTAAGTCACCCTAATTTGATATGATGAACCATGTCTTCATCTATCTCGCTATTGCTTTGGATGATGGATTCAAGATAGTTTAACACAATTATTATATGGTATAACTTCTGAAACAATATTTATCTCCACTATAGAATCATTATTGGTGCATAAATGATAGTAATATTGCATAAACAATCTTTATCTTCGTCACCATTAACTTATGATTATGCACCTATAATGATTTTTTCTATAGTTTAGTTCTCTAAAATTCAAAGTTAGCAACATAAATGATAGTAGTGATAAAATAGTCCTTGATTCTTTAATTTGGCAATCCAAGTGGGCATACTAATAGCTGAGGAAATAAGAATAAATACTTGCACTTTCCATTTTTTTGAAAACAAAGATGATTTTACCATTATAGTGATGAGAATGGTTAGAACCAAACTCCCAATCTTTTCCTAAGAATTTCTTGACTTTTTGAAGATTATGTGCTTTAATTCTAGTTTCCAATAATCTAAGAATAATAGGGTCATTTTCTAATAAAAGATCCTTTACTACTTGACCTTTGTGAGGTTCATTAAGACCTCTAATATTCTAAAAAGACATGCAATACAAAAAAATGAAGACAAGCTACCAATCCTTCATGGGTTTCCTTCATTTTTTCTTTGAATTGCCCAATCTACTCTAAATGCTCATCTTCTTTATGTTGTAGTGTGTCTTGTTCTAGTTCATTATTGGAAGGCTTTGAATTATGAAAACCAGTTTCCTCATTAAGTTCCATTTCTCCTGAATTATTTTGATTGGAATTTATCCATTCATCCTCAATTGTTATGGCATTTTGATTATCATTAATTGCATAAGTGTTGATATCTTTAGAAAGTTTTGTTAAGTCATTAGCAATGCCTTTGAGCTCATTGTAATCTTTAGTAAAGAACATTTTTGCAATTTGTCTCCGAATCTACTTCCCTATGTAAGGTTTCTAATCGTATAAGAGTTGAATTTCAGCCTTAACTAACTTATTTGACACATTTGACTTCATAACGGGTAGGGAATTAGGTAAAATCATCTTAGGATTAACTTTTACACAAATTCTAACATAGCAACTCTTTTCAAGCTTAGTAGTATCTGAGTCAAAAGCTAGAGGCTTCCTAATAGAGCTAACTAGGAAACTTAAAACATCTAAAGTCCAATATTCTAAAGGATGATGTAAAAGTTAATCCACAAAAGGGAAGGTTTCAATGCTAGCCTTGTCAAATTCTAATCCTAGAAGCCAAGCTTGAACAGGAAGGAAACATCTTCAATTAGTATGATTCTCTTAAGAACCTTGCTTCCTCATCTGATTTAAGCCTAGTTTTTTATAAGTAGGAATGATGGTATCTTGTTAAGAAAAAAACCTACTGGAGTATTACTCCAATGTTTGGAGCCCATCTGCAGCATCTCTATTGGAGGAGAAAGAATTCCATTCACCAGTGTGGCATTGAAATATTTTGATTTTTCCTTTGATGATAGAGCTGCAACAATATTTTTCCAAGATCTCTTGTCTCCATTCTCAATTTTTTGCTTACTCTGTGATCTCAATTTGTTATTGTCCATCAATTCTTCTGGAGATGGGAAGTAGTCATGCATTTCTTCTGAAGGAGTGTAGCCTCTCCCTGAGGCTTTCATGGAGTTTGCTTAAGTAGCAAGTTACTTGCTCAGCCTTGAAACCAACTAGAACAGCTTCCAAAAGAAGAAAGTAATGTACATCTGGGGAGGGAACACTGTTCATCTTTAAGGAACATTGTTCATTTTAGGCAACCTCCCAAGTTCAAGTTTTAAAAAAGGTTTTGCTTCCAAGTTCAATATGTTGCTCTTATTATAGAGACTTTTTATTCAACTTATCAATTGTTGCAAATAGTATAAGTTAACATTTTTTAAAAGTTTTGAAAAACAATAAATGGATTTGGACTAAGAAGTTGTTACAGTATCCTTAGAAACTTTTATTGTATACAAATATATAGTGTGAGGGGCTACTAGATTTGGATTATTAAGTCTTGCAATAATTGTCTTGTGCCATTTTAGTTCGACATTTAGCCTTCATCGTGACATAAGTTTAACTTATTGCTATTCTTGTTTACATATCTATATTTAACAACAATTATTAAAATATATGCACATAAAAAGTTTAAGTTCTTATACCTTATTTAAAATTTAAGTGAGACTACTTAAATAAGAAAACAAGCATAGGAATAGATGAAAATTTAGACATTTAAAATTTTTCAAGTCTTCATGCATCATTATATAAAATTGATTTTTCATCATGATGCCAACAAGAGAATAAAGTCCATTGATATTGAATTATTTGATGTACAATGATATTTTAATTTTTAAATTATATATTAGTTTCTAATTTCAAATCTTAGAACTTAGTCGAGGTTACTTTAGGCATTGTTTGGTTCCAGTTTTGCCTTTCTTGTGAAGTTTCCAATTTTGCTTTTTCGTTTTTTGTTTTTGTTTTTTTTCAAATAAAAATCAAAACATGTTTAGCTGTTAATGTCAACATAGTCGTATTTTTATTGCTGATAATAATTATATATTAGATAAAATTTATAGTTAAATTACTTTTAATTAAATACATTTATTTAATCTCCTATACAATATTTATTAACAAATTATTAATAAAATTATTTTATTTTATGAAAATAAATAATTAAAATTTTTTATATATAATATTTATTTTAAAATTTAAACTTTATTTTGTTTGAACTTTGTATATTTTGAAAATATTTTAAATTTAATTATATTTATTAAATTTATTAAATTTAATTAAAATTTTAAAAATAATTAAAATTGTTAAATAAAATTAAATCATTCATAGTTCTTACTAAAAATTAATATATTAAATAATATATATTGAGTTGATAGTAAATTAAAATTTTAAAATAAAAAAATGAAAACCACTTTTTTACGGTTTTCGTAATTTTTTAAAACTAGAAGAAATTAAAACTAAAAATACAAACCAAAATTAAAAAAAAAGTAAATTTTTAACTAAATTTGAAAATGAAAAAAATGAAAACAAACAAGCCGTCAGTTTTGATGTCTTGGTACAACGTTTCTTTGATAGCCTAGATAATGCTTCCGTACCAGTTTATAGCCTGTTTAGCGTAATTGCTTTAGTTGCCACTACCATTCTCGAAATTTATTTCCTATACGACTGCTTAAGCCATTTTCATGCCACATTTCATTTTTAATGTGTTCTTTTCCCTTTCATTCACTTGGCCAAATAATACAATAATTCTAATTATTTCCTGAATCTTCTCTTAATCCACTTTATGAAAGCATTCCAAATCCCTAGTTCTCTAAATATTTGGCTCACGAATTTTCATATTGAAAATTTGCTCGAGATCTCACATTGTTAATCCTTGGATTTCTTTACAAATATAATTTTCTTCTTCTCTTGGATTTTTTTAGTTCTTAATTATCTTTCATTAACTTAACTTATCATGACCCTAGTGCGCATGCAATCATTCTATTAACTCCTATAAAGGAAACCAATTTTATTTCTCAATTTTATTATGAATTTAGTACGAGACATCTAACATCATTTTTAATATCCATATTAATAAATTGTTGCAAGGTTCATTCATAATTACTTAAGTTGAGTATAAGGCTTTACAATCATGGATCATTTGACTAATCTTGCATTCCTACGTTGCTCAAATTATTGAAAATTTTTAGTTAGAATTGTTAAAGTCAATTAGTACGATTTGATTAGAAATAACCTCTCTATCAATTAGACAAAAGACTACATACTTCTGAATCTTTCTAGACTCTACGTCTCATAAGACTTCTACCTAAATGTTATTAATAAAGATTAGCATGTTTGAAAATTAATTTATGTAGCAACCTTAATACTCTCTCATCAATAAAAAGGATGAGGACAAAATCAACTTATACACCTCTAATGGTAAATCTCATAGTCATTAATGTAGCAACCTTAATACTCTCTCAACTTCCTATTCCTTAGCACATATCACAACTCACCTTATATATGTATCAATAAACCAACATATTCTTGAATTTTTTCAAAAGATACAAATGCCTAATCTCTTTATAAGGTATTTGTAAAAGTTGATGGTATTCGTCCATCTTAGGTATACAGTCATTCTAGCTAAATTTGAATGTTGTATACATTGGGTTACAGAAATTGACCAAAAAATCATTACCCTAATCCTCTTTTAACAATATATGATAGTAGGCTTTTAGTTCTTGAATTTTAATTTGCATTCTTTCTATAGTGACATGCTTTGGTAATGTCAAATCTTTTTTTTTTTGAACTTTAGCTGATTTAACTTTCAATGTTTCTTATTAGGAGTTTTGTTGGATCCTGTTTTTAGGATTTTTATATTTTTATTTTATTTTATTTATTTTATTAAATTATCAAGCATGAAAAT
>JANZXR010000171.1:33240147-33255045 GCA_027575705.1 Erythroxylum echinodendron
TATGTACAGATATGTACAAACAGTACAGTTTGATGATGTATGAACTGTTGCTTTTGATCAATGAAAAGAGGAAGAGTCTGGTTTTAAAAATCTTGTGATTCGCAATTACTGCTTTAATTATTCAAATTGATGTGATGCCATGTGGAGTACTGTAGTGATCGCATGTAGCGCTGCCTTATCATAGGATATGTATCGGAATGACCTACGGACGTCCCGGTGCGTACCCTACGGTGAGGGGGTGTTACAGTGTAGGCTATTGTATTGATGTTTCTCACACTTTTTAGAACCATAATTTTAGTATTCTTTTTTAATATAACCAATACATGGTGACGATATGGTTCTTGGCATTTAATGGTTGATCAACTTAGGCCCTATTTTGTTAGATTTTTCCATCCCAACCATGACCTTTTTATCATAATAGATCTTTAATTTAGGTGGAGTTTTCCATTACATCTGTGACTTATAATTAGCTTAATCGAAGGTTACACAGTGATTTTGTAGCCTCTTATCTATCACTATGTTGTTCTCCTAACTATACGACACACTCTTTTACTTCCTTATATCATCTTATTTATCCCTTACTTGTTCTCCTTTTTATATTGCACTTTCTTTTACTTTCTTAACCAGTCAGCCCTCTTTTTCTAAATTTATTTATTCTTTTCATCTATATTTATAAGCTCTCTTGTTATTATATTCTCAGGTATTCTAGATGCCTTATAAATTACCTTTTTTTTACCCCTTTAATCATCAAAATTCATCTTTCACCTAACCTAACCTTTAATGCCAAGCCTTACTGTTACCTGTTTTTCAAAAGGAAAGTATGGCTTAGCTAATTCGTAAGATGTTAAAGAATGGTATTATCTAGCCTACTCATAACCTTTTTTCCTCTCCAATGTTATTGGTTTAAAAAAATATGGAATTTAATGGTTTTATGTGGACCACAAGCTCTTAATATGATTATCATTAGAGATCATTTTTCAATTCTAGTTATTGATGAATTATTAGACAAGCTTTTAAACGCTAAATTGTTTTATAAAATTAAACTACGCTTAGGTTATTATCAAATTAGTATGACTAGAGGTTACTCTTACAAGAGCACATTTTCTATAGTTAATGATTAGTATGATTTCTTTTTAATTCCATTTGGCTTATCTAATGCTCCATCGACTTTTCAACAAGTTATGAATAAGTTCTTAAGGCCATTTTTTATAACTTTTATGCTTATTTTTTGATGATATTTTAATCTGTAGTTATATTTAGATAAAGCATTTAGATCATCTTACTAATGTTTTTAAGCTATTATAGTTTCATAATTTTTATGCTAAGCTATCTTTTCTTTTATAGTATTATGGATTACTTTGTTTATGTTATTTCAGCCTAAGGCTTGTACATGATGAACCAACTAAAATTTGGACAATTTTTGATTAACCTTTTCAACCATGGTTAAAGTCCTTGATGATTTTTTAAGCTTGGATGGGTATTATTAGAAATTTGTAAGACACTATGCCACTATTGTTGATCCTTTTATTGATCTTTTACTTAAAATTCCTTCAAATAGTATTTTAATGTTGCTACTACTACCTTTGAATACCTAAGCAGAGGTAAAGTTATGACACATGTTTTGCAACTACCTAGTTTTTCTAAGTCGTTTATCCTAACTACCAATGTCTTTAATGTTGCAATAAAGAAGTTTTGTTTAAATCTAGCCATCCAATAACATTTGCCAATAAGCAACTCCATCCTTTACTAAAAGTTACATCTATATACACAAGATAAACATGTGGAATTATTAAAACAATAAAAATGGAGGCAATAAAGCATTAAGTATATGGTTTCTTAAACAATAAAAATTACAAATAAAAAAATGTCTTACAAAGCTAACAATGTATGATATGAAAATTCATTACATACTTAGTAAGGAAAATAAAATGATTGTTTCCCTTTCTCATATGTCTAGTGAACCTTCTTCCACCCTTCTGACTATCTCATATCTTTCTTCCTTTTGGGTAGACCAACTTTTCCAATACTTTATTAACAACCTATGTAATAAAAAGTTTATCATAAAAACATAATCAGGTTTAGCCTTACACCCTCTTTACAATTTCCACAATGGCCACCTATAATAAAAAGCACCTAAATCCTTACACAATTAAGGGATTAAATTGGTCAGCAAGTTTAGAATGACTAAGCATCATAAGGTACTATCTTATATTAGTCAATATCAAAATGAAATTTATTTTGATGTTATGGATATGAACGCCTATCACTTGTTGTTGGGAAAACCTTAGTAGTTTGATGTTATGCCTAGTATTCTAGATGGGAGGATCTATATAAGTTAGACAAAGGTGAAAATAATTTATGCTTCAATCGCAACAGAAGAATACTTAACCCAAAACTTCTAAAGTAGAGAGGTGGACTTTTTTACTATCACTTAATCAAAATATGAAATATTGATGGTAGACTTTACTTCTCATGACTCATTGTATCCTGATTTGCCAGAGCACTCGAGTTTTTTCCATGTAAAGGGGACTAATGTAGAATGTTTATCAAAATATGTTTCCAATTTTCATAAGTTTCCTACTTAGAGTTGGTTTCCTATTACATTATACTCATATATATCAAGTTCAATATATGTTAAGAGTATATAATAAAAAATAATAGTATTTACAATTTAAGGTTTTACTATAATATTTATTTAAAAAGTGAAAAATTTCTCACTATATTCTACCATGTAAGGTTGTATATTCAAACACACCATATAAATAAATGAAAAGAAAATAGGTGAATATCATAACAACTAAGTTAGTATAAAAATTTAAACTGAATTTCTATTTCTATTTTATCCTGATTAAAGATAGATTTAATTACAAAATTGTAACCTCTTTAAATTTTATTTGACCTTCTTTGTTGTAATTTCTTTCCTGTAATCCAAAATTAAGGTAAAGTAATATGTATAAATATTTAAGGTAAAAGTTCTTTTTAAAATCTAATTTTTGTACCAAAACATATATAAGATCTTAGTATTTTGAAATGTACAAAAAGAACCCTCTTATTTTGAATTCATCTTCATCAAACTCAAATTGATAAAATCCTTACTGCTAAGCTTTTTTTTTAGTTAAGTGCTAATGTGATTTTTTATTTTTTCTCCAAAAGCGTGACCCACTAGTTACAAAATGGAATCCATATGCCATTGATGTATCCCACACTAAAAATCAAATAAAATTATTTAAAAATCCCCAATCTTCAGCTAATTACTCTCAAATCACTCATTTATCCAAAATTTGATCTTTACTTTTCAAGGACTCTTTAAAGAGAAAAAAATGATAAAGGCAATATCAAGTAGAAGAGAAAACAAGAAAATAAGATAGATGGCGAAGAAGGCAAAAAACTTAGAGAAAAAAAAACTAATAGAGGAGTAGAAGGGAGTAAAAGAACAATAATAGGAAAATAGAAATTAGATAGATGAGAGATGAGGATGCCAGAAAATGTGAATAATAGAGAATAACAAATTAAAAGAGCAAGATGGTCACTAAAAAATGATTATAAAACCATAAGAAAAATCAAGAGAGAGAACCATGAGGGATATAAAAATAGTGGAAATATTCTAAGAGAGGGACAATGGAAAAAGAAGAGAAAAGGAAGAAAAAGAAATCCAAAATTAGAGAGAATACGAGAATAAAAGCGAATAATGAGAGAACATCTAACAGTATGGAGATTCATTTATAGATGAAAAAGTACAAAGGATAGCTTTTAAAAGATGTGTTTAGTGATATGATGATATTGTTGCTTCTCAAAGTGCCAAGCCTTGGGAAAATAAAATCAATTATTTATTCTTTTCATTTAACAACTTGGACATTTTTTCCTATTTGAACCTCAAGTCATTGACATTGATTTAAGTTTTAAAGATTGTTAATTTCTTAGATATCATTAAGCAATCAAATAGTCAAGAAACACATAACATAAAACATAAAGCCTCATAATGCAACTATCATGTATGATTTTTTGTCTTGATATTTATTGTGAGACCCATTGGTGTTATGTGGACTTCATGTTGGGATCCACTAGAACCATGTGTTGATGATTGGTGGATAAAGGCAATTTTAATCAAATCATACTTGATTTCTTATGGCTTGTGTAGTAAAGATGAATTGGTTTCAAAAACCTTATTATTTCACATTCTTAATTAGATCTAATTAGGTCAAGGAAGCTACTAGAATTGAAATATCTTGTTACAAAGATGTGGGGGGTTTTTTTTGTTCCACTATGAACATTTCAAATTTCACAGTCAAATCTAATTCAATTATAGGTCTATTGTTTGCAAATTTTCAATGCTAGAATTTTGTTCAATAATAGTCAAACAATGTTTAATCGTTTTGATATAAAATTAAAATTAGCTTTGATATCACTGCTAAAAAAATCTGGGTAGAATTTCATCTTGCATATAGTAAAAGACAAATAAATTTTTTAAAATTTTTGCGAGGGTCAAGATCACTTTAGTTTATAATATTATTAATGCATAAATAATATGAAACATAAGCTAAAAATTTAAGCCTTAATATAAAACTTGATTCTTTTACTTTATCTCCCCTCAAATCCATAGGTTTATAACAATTACTATAGTTGCACGAGTTTTTGACCTTTAATAATATCCATACAAAAAGGTTTAGAGAATTATAAAGTGCTATAAAAAAGGGTAAGTACAAAGTGCCAACTTTTTTAGAGCCTATGCTTATTTATAATAGGACTTGAACCTTTTGATAATTCAATCGAAATATAATTATAATTTTAATTAAAATTTAATTAGAAGTATAATTAATTTTATTTAAATATCAATTAGGCCCAAATAAGATTTATTATCTAATATTGGTTCTTATTTATCAAACATCTCATATTTAACTATTAAATTTTCTTAAACTTTACAATCAAGTCAAACTTGATTAAATTACCTTTTCTCTCTTTAATAATTTTTTGTATGTGACCAATTAGATTCCCAAATATATTGGCAATGGATATAAATTACAGCACCAACTCGTACTTAGGTTTAGATAAATTGTACTCATTTTATTTAATTTTAATTCTCAAATTAAATAATTTATATCTATATATTAAGATTGGTTTCTAAAACTGCATCATGGCCACCTAAATATTAGAAACGTCAAATTAGTTTTGACTAATCTTTTCATGCATTATTTTTGTTATAATTTAATCATTTCATCATATAATGTACCGAATTAATATCTATTCTATTGGAGTCATTTTAGTTCTCCATTATTAGCAATTAATTTTATTAATGATATTAGAAAACTATTTCAAAGTGACATTTCTCCTTAGTCAATGATTTTTTAAATTAATAATAATCGATAACAACGAAACATTCTCCCTAATTACTTTAGGATAATTAATTCTATATCGAGCACTCAAATGCCTTCATATAGTCTATACTATATCTAATGACTACTAAAAGAGCTAGTCTCGACTAAGATAGCTCTAAGTAGTATCAAAATATAATAGTTCCTGCATGAGATATTTTGGAGATCTTAGTTCAAAGAATCACTTCTGCAATCATCACAATAAAAATTTTCATAGACATTCAAATAATGTTCCAAATAGATTTTTTATACTGGATCAGTTTAGATAATTTGTTTTCTCATAAGTACACATATATTTGTTTAAGTATTCTTATACTTCAACCTATAAGATTAATTACTTCCTGTATAAGAAAGAAATACAATATGTAATAGTCTTTTCACCTTATTAATATCCAATCTTAATTCAGTGACAACTAAAACAATTTATAGATAATACTTAAATGTAATATGAATTTTATAATTATGATATCATCATAATTTCATTTACAACGTATATTTATCTCATAAACTTTGTCTTATACATCAATTAGTTAAATAAATATGCATAAGGAAAAAAATAACTTTAAGTAATTATATCATAAAAACTATAAAAAATTACTATAAAGTACAAACCAACAATCAACAAGAAGAGAATAAACATTAGGATAATATATAGAAATACATTTGTATTTAGTTTGGACTCTACATGCTACAATATCATTCAGTGTAAAATTAAGTCTGTTATACACTTATATTGGTATCAAAGGTAGCTCCTCCAATTCGGTTAGGCTAAGATGATGGTTACTTCCTTTTCAATCAAATATGACAATCTTAATTAGCACAAAAGTGAGATATACATAAAAATGAAAGGTTTCTGTTTTCAGTTCTTCAAAAAGAACATTTTAAATAATGCATAAATAAGTTAGCAATTGGACTTTATTTGAAAGTTTAATTTTAGGTCTCTAGCTTGTTTTTTAAATTTAATAATTACATTTACAATTTTTTAAAGATAAAATAGTAGATTTAGCATTCGACAAAACTATAGACTCGCAAAAGATAAGGATATATATAATCAATGATATTTATCTATATAAAACTTACCCAGTTCAATTGCCATTAAATTACATTTCTCTATATATAAGTATTCAAATCATATGCTAGACATAGATTTTTTAGGAAAACAGAAATTTAGAATTTTAAGCAAAAAAAACTGCATTTTCCTTTTGTTGGAATTTAAAATATTTATTGTTCATTTATTTCCAGAGAGAGACTGTATTTCATGTAAAATTAATGTATTAAATTTTCACTCAATTAAAATCATATTAAACCCAAGTTAATCATAGTACTTTCCACAAATAAGGTTTTACTAGGTTGTATTAATTGCACCGCATTCTTATATCACTAAATGAAAATGCTTTTAACGTTAACACTAAAACAAAAGATAGCTCTTTCTTTTATTAATCCTGTCCAAGAGGCAAAAATTTGGAAATAGGAAAACAGATAAACGATCCAAAATAGAAAAGAAAAGGTAAACTTTCCCAAGCATGAACAGGTCCTAAAATTCCATCAAAACTTGAAATCTTGACATTACTAACCCACTGACCATGTGGATCATTGGCCTCAACAAAACCTTATTTTTATAAAAGGACTATTTATGAGATTTAATCTTATCCAACGTTATTTCCTACATATTTTAGCTTATACCTTACATTTCTAACAAAATCATCCATTTACTTTTTCTTATTCTCCCTCTTTCCAACTTCCTTTTTCTTTTTGTCACCTTAAGATTATGGCGGCGTTTATTTGAGTGTGTTGCGATCTCTTGCAAGCCACAACTGTGCGTTATTTTCTCCATTAGCCTATTACGTAGACCAACATCCAGTGTTGAAAACGTTGTATAAGTTTTTGTGTAGTAATTTAATTAAACCATGGCCATCCCAAGAAGTCCAACCACTGCTACGAGCCAGCCACTGTAGCGAGGGGCAACACTCCTTGAAGTTGAGTTTGTGTTATTAGGAGAAGGCGAACATTGTGGAGACCCAACAGCAGGCAACACTGTGATGTTAAGCTTCTGGTAAAAAGACGAGCAATGATTGCCCACGGTACAAATGTAGTATTTGTTCCCCGGACTGTTTAAGCTAAATACATCGTTCCCCGAAGTCAACGCCTTCTTGTCAGCAGGAACAATGCACCGGTGGAACTCAGTTAAATTCACTCTTAGTACACTATGTGTTCCTGGCTGATACTGAAAAACTGCAACCAAGTTCATAAGATATTAATGTATATGTGTGTGTGTATATGATTATAAATTCCCATATCATAATTAGCACTAAGGATTATCTTTTTTAAGTCGATTTAATCAGTATGATTGTCATGGTCTTAGCAGAGACCAATGTTCCAAATAAATAAATAAAACAACATAATTTAAAGTTATAGATAATCGACATACTTAGACTGTCTCCAACATGGAATTCCTTTCCCTTAGTCCAGTTCTGATAGTCATAGTTGGTTGTCCAACCAGTTTCGTCACCAACGACGAACTCTTTTGCAAAAACTGATGGAACAAGAACTGCAAAAATGACAATGATGATCATTGCTAAGGTCTTTGAAGAGACTATGATCACTTCTGCAAAGTAGAACTTCACTACAGATTTTGATGTTCTCAGATGGATGTAAGCAAAAGATTGTTGGAGATGACTGAACTTGGTTGCTTAGTTATTTATAGAAACATAGCACCAACAATGTTGAATCGTAAAGATTCACTTTCTTGGAGCTGTTTCTGTATAGGTTCTATTTTTTCTGAAAGGCTGTGATCGTAATCGTACACTTCAGAGGTAGCGTAAAATTTATATGAAACGAACCACTTCTAATATCCATTAAACAGACAAAGCTCACATTAAGAGACCTGGAGTTAGGATAGATGCTTCAAGCACTTGAAAACCGACCACTTTGGCTTCCTCTAGATTCACACTCGAAAAACAGAAATAACAAAAGAGCTAAAGACAGCAATTTTTGGTAACTAAAATAACCATTTGAGAAGAAGTAGAAAATGACAGTGATTCCTATTTTTGTCTATAATCCATAATTCATCACAGAGAAGTTAGCAACAAAAGGGTGAGAAGAAGAAAAATAAAACAATTTAAAGAAAATTTGGACACATGAGTACAAATTCAGGGTATTCATGGTCCATAGACATTTGAGAGTTAATAATCAAACTAAATTATGACACTTATAAATGTAGTTTTTTGAAAACCAGATCTTGCAGATGTCTAAAAATTAAGATGATATTTCTTCTTTCGACTATTAAGTTAAAACAATAGATATTGAAAAATATATTTGTTAAAAAAATTTTAAAAATATTCAATATTTGATTTATATCGAATTACTATAGAAAAGTTTATATTTAGAATATATCAGTTTGAAGAGAAAATGTTAATTATTAAACTACTTGTCTATTTTCTCAAACTTCAAAATTTATAGTTACAAATATATAATATCTATAATAAAATAGATCAAATATTTTTTAAGCTTAAATGACAAATAATTATATTAGTACTCAATTTAATGAAATTATATTACCTAAATAGAAATTATTTTTGACTTGTTAGTGAAGAATGTGATTTTTCACACATTAAATTGTGGTTGTTTAACTGCATTTTGAATTAGAAGAATTTGTTCTTTTTTAATGTTACCCTTTTGATAACCAATTATATTTAAATCATTTGCTCTTTCATTACATTATCTTTTTCAAGTTAAGATAAGATGTAAATATTTTAAAATTGATTCAAACTCATTATATCAGGCAAAATTAGCATAATATATTAGTTTAACATCTATCGAATTCAATGTGTTAAGAATATGCAAGAAAAAATTAACAATCTATATTAAGATTGTGCATTCAAATATATACCAAATAAACAAATATAAAGAAGACAAATGACATTATCAAACTTTTTTGTTGAACTTCTCCTTCTATTTAATCATGATTAAAAGTACATTTAACTCCGGCGTCTGAAAAACAAGAACTAAGGTCAAGAAATTATATGAATAAGGAGTTACTTAAAACTCTTTTAGACACGAGAGTTTTTGGCTTGTAGTTCTTGATTAAAGAAGCTTATGCTTGTTGGATCTTATGAGAATACTGTCACCGCTTTCTATTGCATCTTTGTAATAACTCTCCTTTATGAAAGCATTTCTTATTATTAGATTATACAATTTTTAATATAATTTTAATGGTACTTCATAGTATAACAATTTGATTAATTTATTTTCTTATGCACACTTTTTTTTTGGAATTAAAAGAGAATTCTTTATTAACTATGCCAAAGCTATTACAAAGTTACAAGAAGTTCTAGGTACAAGAGAGAATCAACAAAAACAATAATAGAAAGTTACAAGCATCTTATTCTAAATATTCCATCTTATTTTCATATTAGAAGTAAGATGATTGTGTACTAATTTAGCTAGCATAATCTCCCTTATCTAGCTTAGGTTGGCTTCAGCTATGCATTGCTTTTCAATATTTGCCCCTTTATAAAGTCTAGAATTCCTCTATTTCCAAATGGTATAAATGGTGGTGGTAAAAGTTATGTTCAGGTTCAATACCTTTTGCTTCAGTTGCTTGGTTTTAGCTAAGATCCAGTTCAACACCCCACTCCACTCATAATTCTAGCAAAACTCTAATAGCTTATACATTACTCGACTCCATATTGTTTTAGAATATCTGCACTGAAAAAACATATGCTTCATATCCTCCATATTCACCTTACAAAGTACATATATTGGATGAAAGTCTCCAAACCACCTTTTTTTGTTCAAATTTTATTTTTAATAACAAGCCACATAATTACAGAAGACTTAGGGTTTAAAGAGTGATTCCAGAGTATTTAATACTAAGTAACTCCTCTGATTGGAATTGAGATTCCATAAAATGTTATCTTCATTTTTTGATTGTTGGATTTGGGGTAAGAATGCAACCACAAAGAAAGAATCTTTAAAGTTTAAAGACCATTCTCCATTTTGTTTAGAGAGAAATCTATGGAGTTTAAATATGAAAAAAAATCCATATAAACTCTCCCCCTTTGTCATTACAAAAAATAATAGAGTATAGGGAGGAAGAAACTATCATAAGTTCCAATAAGCCGGCAGAAAAGAATAGCAACAAAGTTAATGAAGGGATTCAATGATTTTTCTCAGCAGAATCTACACATCAAGAAGCTGATTTTGCATGCTATATATTTGTTATCACATTTGTTCTTGATTAGCTTGAATGTTCTGCAGTTGTTGATGGAGTTTTGTAATATTTTTATCCGAAGGAGGAACAAGAGTTTGTTGGTATGGAGGAGGATTTAAGTTTTCTGCTACTCTTTAAGATCTTTTATCTACCCAAACATTGTTTTACAATTTGTATCCAAATTGATAGGGAATGAAAGGGTGAAACTTATCTGGTGCATACCAATTCAGATTTGCAATAGGAACTCTATAGTGGTTGAAAATCTTGGTATGCAACATCCAATAAGGCATACAACTAGTGGTGTTCTTATGATTCCCCTTATCCACCATAAACTTGAAGATTATAGCTGGAAGATTCATTTTGTTTCCTTTTAGCAAATTATACACTACATAAGTGTAAAGTAGGCTACACCTTTCAACTGAGCTACTCTTGGGAAATTTTGAAGTAGCTGAAAGTGATGTAAGGCATCGAGGTATTAAGTCTAATTGCCTACTACAGGGTTTCCTGTCTTGGGTGTTCTCAGCATGAACGCAGATGGATTTAATAACTTCGACTAACTCCAGATCATCAACATGCCACTTATGATAGGGAAAATTAGTTCTCCCTATAGGAGCTGCTTGCAGTATATCTCTTAAGATTTCTTCATAAATTAAAATTTCACTTTCATGCACTCATGAGATAATGGCTAGTTTTCCATTAATTTCTTCCTTTTTCATGTGTGTGTAGAATACCTTAACGAGCTCATCACATACTATCTCATCTAATTTCAAAACATTTTCCCAACTAATGGCAACAAAGTAAGAAGAGATGGGTATACCTATGTCATCAAACATCATAAGAGGCAAGATTTGCCCAACAACCTCCTTTCTTTTCTTGTACTGTGTTTTATAACGAACTTTAGCTTCCATTGATTGAGACATTTTTGGTGGTATTGATGTCTTTTCTTTTTGTGCAGTTATTTTTATCTTCTTTGTTTCTTTAGGAATCATCTCTTCATAAAACAACTAATTTCTATCAATAGTTTCTTCAGTCACAGGCGTTTTTCCCTTCTTCACTTTTTCATTTTTTGGATTCTTCTTCCTCTTTCTTTTCAGCATCAAGGTTTTCTTTTCGTTTACAAATTTTCTCAACTTGCTTCTTAAGACTTCATTTAGTTCGTGGTTATCTAATCAACTGAGAATATTCTTCATCTGAATCATCTTTTATAACCCAGTGCACTTCTGATACTTGGGGCCTGAAGGAGATAGGTTCAGTAACATAAGCTTCACCATGACTATCAGTAAAAGTTAGACTTTTCTTTTGTCCTTTCGATTTAGTTTGTGCCACTGTAAGTGTGATGGATGAAGTTTGAAAGAGAAAACATAAGGCAATAAGAATGCAGAGAGGGGTGCAAAGAGAATAAGCAGTGTAAATAAGAATGACAAAGATGAGAAGATGAGGGAAGTTTAGATGATAAGTAGATGTAGAGGTCAGAAGAGGAAGTGTAATCGGTTTGTGCATATTTGAACAGATGCATATATAGAATTGTCAGATTATGGATGTGTTTTTAAAAAGGCTAAAATGACGTTATGAATGACTCCCTTATATTTAAGACACGTGTCACTTAAAAAGTCAACCCAAGAGAAGCCTAAAAAGAAGAGGAGCCTTTTAATTTAGAAGAAACTTACTAACATAAGAGGAGACTTTTAAACTAAAAGGGGCCTTCTAAACTCTAAGGAGCCTACTAAACTAAGAGATAGTTTCTAAGGAATCATAATAAAAGGAGCCTGCTAAACAAAATACAAAGATAAGTAGCAGAGAATATTCATACAGAAATAATATCAGAGAGTTTTCATATACCAAATTCTTTTCTTAACACACAAAATCTACCGTCAGAGAGTGGCTTGGTGAAAATGTCAGCTATTTGATTCTTAGTATTAACATGTCAAAGATCAATGGTTTTTTCTAAAACGTGATCTCTAAGAAAGTGATTTTTGATTTCTATATGCTTAGTTCTAAAATGATGCATAGGATTTTTAGAAAGATTTATAGTGCGAGTATTATCACATAATATAGGAATATGAGAAAAGTGTAGAGAAAAATCCTGTAGTTAATGCTTCATTCATAAGATTTGAGCACAACAGCTGGCAGCTACTGTGTATTTCGCTTCAGTGATCGAAAGTGCTATGCAATTTTGCTTCTTGCAGAACCAGTATACTAAACATCCTCCAAGAAATTGGCAATGACTACTTGTGCCTTTTCAACAATAGCCCACTATGTCAAATGAATCAGTTTTTGGATACCATAGTCCAAAATTCACAGTTTTGTGGAGATATCAAAAGATTCTTTTAACTAGTTGAAGGTGGCCTTCTTTTAGATTTGATTGAAAGTGTGCACAAAGACACAAACTGTTAGACCCCGATTTCAGAGTCTAACTCCTGCTTGCTTGCATACTTTGATACCACAATCTGTCAGACCCTGTTTTTAGTGTTTGACTCAGACTTGCTTTCATGCTCTGATACCACATCTGTTAGGCCTCGTTTTCAAAGCCTAACTCCTCATATATGATTATTCATGCGTGCTCTGATACCACATCTTTCAGGACCTATTTCTGGATCCTAACTCCTCATACATGATTATTCATGTTTGCTCTGATACCACATCTGTTAGGCCCCGTTTTCGAAGCCTAACTCTTGCTTGCTTATTTGCTCTGATATCAATACCTGTTACTTTCATGCATGCAGAATATCTTACTACGTAAGTTATCTTCCAAAGATAACACCTCGATCACTTTTGGATTATCTTCTCAAAACTCCCCTTTATTAGTCTCAGCTCAGCTCTTAGAACAGTCGACTAGTCCATCCCTACCTTTCAACCTGAATCCTTTAATCATCAGTGTGGTTGAGTCCTCACTTCACACAGATACTTGCTTCGGGGCTATTGGTATAACTTTTCCTATGGGAATCCAATCTAAGGTTTCTTTGGATAGATTTAAAAAGCACTTCAGTCTCTACAACTTTCATGAAGACCTCGAAGGTTGACTTTATCTTCTGAAGGGTCTATCATTTTTTTTGTGTTTTCATCTCATTGCTTATGTCTCATTTTCGGCTTCCCTTCATCTCATTTCTATCATCTAATTTTTCTTCCGTCTCATTTCTTCCATCTCATTTCCTACTTGTGTCTCATTTTTCCTCCGTCTCATTTCTTCGGTCTCATTTCTTCGGTTCATTTCTTGCATCTCATTTCTGACTTACGTCTCATTTCTTAGTCTGTGAATAGTAACACAGACGAAGTCTGTGTACAGTGACGTAGACGAAGTCCGTGAACAGTAACACAGACGATAGCACTATCAATAATAAAGACGAAGTCCATTCGTCTGTGTACAGTAACATAGACGATTCTATCCTTTATGCTCTATCTTCTATGTTTTTCTTTACTCATTCTTCATACTCTTCATCCATCCTTCCCTCTGTGTTCTGACTTCAGCATAGAGGATACATATACTCTTCAATTCTCCTTCCCTCTGTGTTATGACGTCGTCACAGAGGATACTTATACTTCTAAATCCTCACTTCCTCTGTGTTATGACGTCATCACAGATGATGTTCTTCCTATGTATTTTCCTTCGCATCTATCTTATTTATTGAAATCTATAATTCTTCTCAACGGATCTCATTTATTCCAAACTCTAATAGGAATAATTCACACTTAAACCTTAATCTTTCTCACTCTTCAATTAATTGGATCATAACCAGAAATCGTAATCATACACAGAATCATATGAACACATATCTCATTCATTCATTTCCAAATGTATCTGTTTTACAAAGATTTAAAATCCTTACAAGTCATAACTATGTCAGTACTCATAGACAATACAACTTGAAAGGAGGCTAAAGCCTTAGCAATCAAAGATCAGTCCTAACTATTACAAAAGACATTTGTAGACTTGTGCTGCCTTGCATCCTAACTTAATCACTCTCTTGAGCTTCACCTGAGTTTGACAGAAGTTGGAGGGGAGTGAGCTTGAAGCTCTTGGGTAACAGATTTATAACTAAGTAAGAAGCAGAAAACCTTTTTCACAACAAAGCATGTTCAGTTGCAGATTATGCATGCATTCATAATGTTTCGGGTGGATCCAAAATAGAATGTACTACAAATTTCCCTTAAAGGGTCCTGTGTAGCCGCGAACTTATGGGAGGCCATAAAGATTATGAAATTCTATGCCACTAGTGGGTAGGCGGGAGAAGCCTTTAGACAGGTGCACTTGACTTACTTAGGGGACCACCACAAACCCACATAACACAGAATTTTCATGTTCTTGAAAGCTTACTGCCC
>JANZXR010000171.1:33269490-33301384 GCA_027575705.1 Erythroxylum echinodendron
GTGCACATATCACTGTTCACAAATGCATGAGCATGAGATGTGTTTTCCTAATTTCTCTGATTTACCACACTTGGACCTGTTTCTTTGGTCCGACCCGTTCTACTGAACCGGGATGTTACAACAACTCATATCTCTCAATTCTCATATCCAAAAATTATAAACGCTATACCAATCAAAATAACCTTTGTGAAGACACCTTTGTCTAATTCGGCCTCTATCAATCAAATTATTCAATATCAACAGGATATGATTTCTGTCTTGGGTAGTACTACAGTCTCAGTCAAGACTCAGTTTCGAGCTAGATTTTGAAAGGCTTAGAGACATAATTAGAATTCAACTTCTTCAAGAAATTTGTATCCATATGACTCTATTTTAATCTGAATCAAGAATCAACTCATTTAAAAATCTACATATGAATTTATACTCAAAATACCGAAGCATGTTCAATGAAAATATTCCTGTTCACTTCCTTATTTTCATCCTAATTTCATCAATCAAATCTTTCCCGAATGACTTCATATGGATCTAAAGTTTTATGGATAGGAATAACAATGTGTTATAAATCTATTGGTTTAATTTTCAAGTCATTTGAAGGTTGGATGAAAAAGTTATAGCCAAAAGACTCAAAGTTGTTTAGTAAAAATACTCTAGTTCATATGCAGACTTCAAGAAAAACAAATTCATACACTCAAACCATCACCTTCTTCTTCCTTTCCTCTTTTATCCGAAATTCACATACATTTTAACACCAAGTTCACTCCCATTTTCTAGATTACTTCACCACAAAAACAACATCATTCCACACTCATTCACAAACCAATTTGTTTTCATGAAATCATTAAACTCTAATCAATTGATTAAACCTCTTCAACTACATAATTTCATTCATGAAACCTATCTTTTTCCATAACATGATATCCCTTTTATCAAACACTTCATTATCAAAATTCTATTATTTTTACTTCAGTTTCATATCAGTAACATCAATACACATTTCAACAATTCATGATTGATCATAAAGCCCAAAATAGTACCTATTCCATATTTCTCCATATCACATGTTTTGTAATTTTTTCCAGATTTTCGTAAGTAGATTTCGGGTCAGATTTGTATGACCATTTTGACCTAAACAATGAGGTATTTAGGCAATTCCTTCTACTAAAAAAATGTTCCAAAACGTCTTAAGTGTCTAATGATATCAATTTCATGCATTTTGGTTCATTATCGTGCAAGTTATAATCAAAAATCTACAGACTATTCCCAAACCATGATAGAACACAATTTTCAACTTCAAGCCAAATTCCAAGACTATTAATGACTGATTTCAAATTCAATTCCTTCATGAAAAATGTAGTCCTTTGTCTCTAGTTTACTCTAAATTAAACTTCATCTAATTTGGATATTTCCAGATAAAGTTATGTTCTAAATACATATGTATATTCAGTAAAACACTGCATATAACATGCTCTGGCTCACTTCAATCTTTCATCTTATTAAACATGTCACCAAATCTGCTTCTTCCTTCACCACCCACACATGCATCAACACCATGCACGCATGCATTCATTTATCTTCCTACACCACTCATGCATGCACCCATTTACAAACATTAAAACATCATCAAATTGTCATTTACACTACCCATACAACTTAAAGCAATAAAACATCACTTACTTGATTCACACTTCAAATCCTCCAGCAGAAATTTCATATATGGGGAGAGCAAATAACGGGTTTCGGTGATGGCAAAGCTAGAAGGAAGATGGTGTGCTTGGTGGAGACAAAACAAAGGAGCTCCAGAAAGTTTCTTACTCAAACATGACTTAGGTGGCTTCATCATACAATGCCATATGCTACCTTTGCATGTAGCCCATTTGTCATCAATGTAAGGTTACCATTTGTCACTTAGTAATTTGTCCAATTGTAAATTCTTAATAGGTTCATTTGTCACACTTTTTTTTGTCTCTTATTTCTATATTTTTCCTAGTCTAAATTACCTCAAATTTTTGATAAATCTCCAAAATATTCGAAATGCCTCCAAAAATACGAAAATAATTCTATTACACACCAATTGAATTTTCAAGACAATTAATTCATAATTCACCAAAAATTCTGAAATAATAACTATTATCACCAAATACATTTTCAACATAAATAATCCACAATTCGCATTTTAGTCGTATTTATACATCAATCATACCTGGCAAATGTCAATGAATGCATGTATAATTATTTCATGAATAACAATAATATTCACGTGCATGTGTATGGCATATAATACGTGAAATGCATTTCTAAATTCTCTATAAACTCTTATATATAAAACATCCAAGGGTTCTAACTCTAATAATGGGATAATACATTTGATGTCCAAAATAAAGATTATGTACAAATGAAATAAGCATAAAGCTGAATTTGAAGAAGTAGAGCATGAAAATAATAATGCTCCAATGGAACAGTCTATGTTTTGTGTCATTGCCATATTGATTTGGAGAAGTCTAAGTAGATCTACTCATATTGAATTTAAACAAGTTAATTCATATTGTTCCATGTTAGAAAGGAAAGGATATGTATTGATATGTATTGATAACGTTCATGTGTAGAAATAGGGAAAGGATTGATTCCCTTAATGATAGAATCAATCCTTTCCCAAATTCTCGCTGATTCTCCCCTATCTCCTCTAGAATTAGGTCTATAAGACCAGCGTTGTAACAATACAGAAAATAACAATGAAAGCCATATTCGTAACAATGTCGTCTTTTATCCTACAATGCCTTCTTTTATCCTACTCTAAGATGGTATCAGAGCAGTGTTGATTCTAGGGTCACTGTGTCATCATCTGCCTTGTGTTTACCCAACCAAAATCATGAGTGAAGAAGCCAGCACTCATCCTCAAGCCTTCTCAGAAGCCACAAAAGCCCTTTCAGAACAAATCGCAGCCATTTTAAACCAACATTCGAAACCTGAATCAGAAAGCAACCAATATGTTACAATAGCTGTCAAGCTTAATGATTTGAACTACTCCCTATGGTCACGCCTGATGGAATTAGCCATTGGGGCAAGGGGAAAATTGGAGTACATCATCAGAGAGTCCTAAAGTCCAGTAAAACCAATCCGAAATATGCCAAATGGAGGCAAACAGATTTGTAAGTGTTCACTTGGATCATTGAAAACGTTGAACCTGACTTAGTAAGTCAGTACATTGAATATCCGAATTCCAGAGAGTTGTGGCGAGGATTACAAGCCATATATTGAAGCGGAGAAGGAAACCTACAGATCTTTGAACTAATCACACAAGCAAACAAGCATTGACAAGGCAGTTTGCCGCTGGAAAAACACTATAGCATTTTCCAGGGAATTTGGAGTGAAATAGATATTCGCCAACCCAATCCCATGGCATGTGCTATAGACATTACCACATTCAACAGAATTAAGCAAGAGAATCGTCTATACCAGTTCCTGGCAGGTATCGACGACAAATTCGATAATGTAAAGAGGGATTTATTAAAAGAGGAACCACTACCTTCAGTCGAGGCTACCTATGCCGCCGTCAGGAAAGAAGCCACTCGGAGACATATACTAAGCCCATCGGCAACAAGGGATGGCGGCGACGGCGGCAGAGCATCATTAGGTATCGGATCAGGCTTGGCAGCAAAGGGACAGGGGTTGAAACCAAAATCAGATTTTCCAAAACCAGCAACAAAGGAGCAAGGCAAAAAACACAGAACCAGTACGGGACTGGAAAATTAGTCAGATCCGGCCACCGGAGCAACGGGTTCATCATCCCGGAGTAAGAATTATGTTGATCGATCAGGACTAAAGTGTTCGCACTGTAATATGACCGGACATGTCAAGGAAGAGTGCTTCCATTTGGTGGGTTTCTCGGAATGGTGGACCAATAATCCCAAACGACGGAACATAGATAGTCAAGGACGAACGGGGAGGGTTACCGCCATGATGGGCAGTCCGGAGGCCACCAACATCGGAGGGAGCAGAGGAAACATAGAAAGCGACGCTTTTGCAGCAGTCGGCGTTGGGAGAGAAGGAGGAAGAGTGAGCATGAGCGGCGAAATGGGGAGTGGCAAGACAGGTATAGGGTTTGGGGGGAATTATTTATCCCCAAACCCTCCTATTTCTAATGATATTTTAAGCTTGGATTTCTTGATGTGTTTGAATCTGACCCTAAGTTTATTGAAAATTCCTAGTCAAGCCCTCCATGTGTGAGTCAACCCCGAAACAGCCCCAGCAACTTTGAAAAATATCCATCAGACCTCCAGTCAAAGTCAAACAGTCAATTAAGCCCAATTTTTCCAAAAAAAAGCCTTTTTAGCCCAAAAAGCTTAGAAAGAAAAGAGTTCCCAATGGTTATTTGATTGTGGGGCAACCGATACTATGACATATGACCCGAATGATATTATTAACCTATCGAAAACTAAAAAATCATAAATCCAGACAGCCAATGGGGAATTTGCATGTGTCCAAGGTGCAGGGTTGGTTGAATTGTTACCCACTTTGAAATTATCTCACTGCTTATATGTGCCTTCCCTTACTTGTAAATTGTTTTTTGTGAGCCAAGTGACAAGGGAACTGAATTGTACAGTGCTAATGAATCCTGGTTTTTGTCTCTTACAGGACATCCAGACCGGGAGATTATTGGACGTGGCACTGAGCGAGATGGGCTCTACTACGTCGACGAGGTAGCTCAGAAAGGATCCGCAATGCTAGCTCATGGGACGACTAATCGACAGAGTTGGCTATGACACCGATGTCTGGGACACCCATCACCCGGTTATTTTAAAGTTCTTTTTCCTAGTTTATCCAATAATATCCCGTGTGATACATGCATCTTAGCAAAGAGTCATAGGAAGTCTTTTCCTCCTAGTAACATTTGGCTAGAACATGCATTTGATTTGATACATTCTGATGTGTGGGGCCCTTCCCCCAACTCTGGGAATAATGTTTTTAAGTTTTTCTTGATATTTATTGATGATTGTACTTGGATGACCTGGGTTTATTTTCTTAAGCACAAATCTGACGTGTTCCAAAAATTTGTGCATTTTTATACCATGATTCACACTCAGTTCCAACGAAATATCAAAATCCTCCGGTCTGATAATAGAGGGGAATTTGTGTACTATACCATGCAATCCTTCTTTCGAGAAAAGGGGTTAATTCAACAAACCACATGTTCGAACACCCCCCAACAGAATGGAGTTGCCGAACGAGAAAACAGAATCATTCCCGAGATAACCAGATCTCTCGTGCTTGAATCACATATACCCACCTACTTCTGGCCTAAAGTTGTAGCCACCGCTGTGTACCTACTCAACCGCTTACCCACCAAAATTCTTGATCTCAAATCTCCTCTAGGCGTTCTATCCACTCACACCCATATTCCTCCGGCCTTATCCTTTCCTCCTAGAGTTTTTGGGTGCTCAGTTTTTGTGCATATTCCTAAGGCTGAGCACTCGAAATTCGATCCTTATGCTCTTAAGTGCGTCTTTGTTGGGTATGGGATAAACCAGAAAGGATATAGATGTTACCATCCTTCCACCCGTCGCATGTACACTACTATGGATTGTAACTTCCTTGAAACCAAATATTTTTTCCAACCCAGTGGTCAGGGGGAGAGTCATGACAACGACACACTGCGTTGGTTACTCAGCCCAACTCTATCGGTTAGTGAACCCAACAAACCAGCTAGTGGGTCTGTTGACCTGACTTCTGAAAACGGAGAACGGCCCATCGAGCTAGAATCACCCCGATCTCCTCCTTGGTCGGATGCTCCTCAAGAGGTAAATACTCCTACCCATGACGTTGCTTCCGCTTTGAATTATTCTGACCATGAAAGTGCAGTTTCAGCACCAGAGACTGAAGTGTTGGAAAGTGTACGGAGGTATGTTCTTCCTCCTCGAAGCACTCGGGGAGTTCCGCCACGAAGGTATTCACCAGAACATGAATTCAAAACTTCCAGATATACGATGGCTAACCTAGTCAGGGGGAGCCTATCAAAAGAAGCTAAGGCATTCATCACAACCTTGTAGGCCGAATGTATCCCACAGACTATGGAAGAAGCTCAGAGAAAAGAAGAATGGGTCGAAACAATGAGAGTAGAAATGGCTGCGCTAGTAAAGAACGGGACTTGGGAAAAATGCAAGCTACCAGGAGGGAAGAGAATAGTTGGATGCCGATGGGTGTTCACCGTGAAGCATAAGGCAGATGGACAGTGGAAAGATACAAAGCCCGGTTAGTAGCAAAAGGGTACACCTAGATTTATGGGGTGGACTATTCAGAGACATTTAGTCCAGTAGCAAAGATTGATACTATCAGAGTACTTTTCTCAGTAACATCAAATCTCAACTGGCCGCTACACCAGTTCGATGTCAAGAATGCTTTCCTACATGGAGATTTGAGAGAAGAAGTTTACATGGAAGCACCGCCAAGGTTCATAGAAGGGTTCCAGAAGAATGAGGTGTGTCGACTGAATAAGGCACTCTATGGACTGAAACAATCTCCCAGAGCATAGTTCGGAAGATTTACTATTGCAATGAAGAGGTATGGGTACAAACAGAGCAATTCCGATCATACTCTATTTCTGAAAAGGAGAGGTGAGCTCATCACATGCTTAATCATCTATGTGGATGGTATGATCATCACTGGGAATGACAATGAAGAAATGGTATGCCTTTGGAGAAACCTGTTTGAAGAATTTGAGATGAAAGATCTGGAAGGTTTAAAATACTTCCTTGGATTAAAGATGCTACGATCAAAATGTGGGATATTCATTTCTCAACGAAAATATATCTTAAACCTCCTAGCTAAAACTGGGCTTGTGGATTGTAAGCCGACAGAAACGCCAATTGTGGTAAACCATGGTTTGAAGCTAGAAGAAGGAGCAGAGTTAGCTGACTGGGAGACTTATCAGAGGTTGGTAGGGAAGTTGATCTATCTTTCCCATACGAGACCAGACATAGCATATGCAGTTGGGATAGTAAGCCAATTTATGCACAAACCTCAGGCAGAGCACATGAATGCTGCCTTAAGGATTGTGCGCTACTTGAGGGGAACACCTGGAAGTGGAATTTTATTTCATAACAATGGGCACTTAGAAGTGAAGGGATACACAGATGCAGATTGGGCTGGAAATCCTGTTGATTGAAGTTCTACTTCTGGATACTTCTCTATGGTTGGAGGAAATCTTGTAACATGGAAGAGTAAAAAACAGAAAGTAGTAGCACTATCGAGTGCAGAAGCAGAATTTAGAGGGATTGTTAGGGGGTTAGCTGAGCTTCTTTGGATCAAGAAGCTATTGACGGAGATTGGTTTCCACCACAAGTCCTTGCCAACTATTGTGTGATAATAAGGCTGCCATCAGCATTTCAAAGAATCCAGTACAGCATGATCGCACCAAACACATTGAAGTGGACCGACACTTCATTAAGGAGAAACTGGAAGAGGGAATCATCAGTCTGCAATACGTCCGGTCGAAAGAACAATTGGCGGATATCCTGACTAAGGTTGTAACTGGAAGAGTCTTCAATGAAGTTCTGAGCAAGTTGCGCATTGGTGACCCCACGACTCAACTTGAGGGGGAGTGTTAGAAAGGAAAGGATATGTATTGATAACATTCAAGTGTAGAAATAGGGAAATGATTGATTCCCTTAATGATAGGATCAATCCTTTCCCAAATTCTCACTGATTCTCCCCTATCTCCTCTAGAATCAGGTCTATAAGACCAACGTTGTAACAATACAGAAAATAACAATAAAAGCCATATTCGTAACAATGTCGTCTTTTATCCTACAATGCCTTCTTTTATTCTACTCTAAGATTCCCAACTTGTTCAAGTGTTACACGTTAAACAATGAGCGCTACAATCAAAGCTAAAGCAAGGTTGCAACAGTATTGTGAAAACTTCTTTCTTCAAAGAAAAATATTGCGAGATGTTCAACTTATTGATAGTTTGAATGCTCTTTTTTGTCTATATGTTAGTCAAATTGATATAATTATTAGAACTAAGAGTTTATAATTTAGTTACAAATTAGTAAAATTAGTTTATACCTATGTACTATTATGACTGCAAAAGCATGTTATGATGTTTATGTTGCTTTTGCCTGTTTATTTAGGTTAAATCATAGATATACCTGAGGAAGAGAATTGTCTAAATTTGTGTCATACTCTCCCTTGAGCATATATGCATGTTTATGTAATGAAACGGTAGTCTTTTGACCCACACACAAAAGTGTTTTCAACTTGTTCTTCTTTTGCTGTATTTAATTGTATTTTCAACTCCATTTCCAATCATATAACTCATATTTTTAACATGCTTACATTGAAGAGTTAGGAGATATC
This sequence comes from Erythroxylum echinodendron, assembly GCA_027575705.1. Lineage (NCBI taxonomy): Eukaryota > Viridiplantae > Streptophyta > Magnoliopsida > Malpighiales > Erythroxylaceae > Erythroxylum > Erythroxylum echinodendron. Next base: position 33,277,843 of record JANZXR010000171.1, read on the forward strand.
CAAGCTTTCAATTTTTAAAGTTCACTTTAAGGACTGAATTGTGTACAAAAAAAGTCGTGAGACACAGCACTCCAAGATGCAGTCCGCCTGCTTACGCGAAGCTTCTCCAATTAGTAATAAATCGTTCTTGGAAAAATTATGGGAAATTTTTAACTTCTTGACGGGGAAATTGATAGCTCCAGAGTTTATTCTCTATTGTTTTGTTGATAATGACTGAGCTTCTTCTCTTCATGCATAAAATAGATAAGCAGGTTGATACAGGATATTCTTGTCTCAGTCCTCTTGAGAGAGAAACTTGTTCCAATTCCTCACCCCATCAAAGGATTTAAAACTGGTGGTAGGTTGATTTCTTCCTGAACTTGCTTGGCAAAGCTTCGTTGTACTCTATCAAACGCTTTTTCTAAATCGATTTTCTGTGTCATAAAACCTTCTCTGTCTTTGGAGTGGATAATTTCATGTGTGATAATGATACTGTCCCCACTGTTCGCCTAGAGATAAAGTCGGACTAATTCGGCTCTATCAATAAGTTGAGGAAGCGTTTTGATTATGTAGATGATGAGAATTTCCGTCCTTTGATCGATTGGGGTTCCTGAATTGAGTTTTGGGGTAGTCGTTTATCTTATAAAAATGTAGTTGAATACAAAATAAAGGATATGGAACTCGAAATTCCATTAGGTGACTCCGACTTGAATTCTTGCAAGACTGAAGTAACATGAATGAAACCCACCATGGAGATAATAGGAAAAGTTTATCTTCTTACATATTCACTTCTGTGCACAAGGCATACAAAATCAAAAACAGTTCAGTCCGGAGACGGGTTATCATCATCATCAAGTATAACTTTTACACCATTGTTTTTAAGGGCATTGACAACAGCCCAAATTTTGGTGCGGTTTTTAAAACCTTTTTTCTCAAGTTCTTTGTTAACATCAACATGGATCCCTCGTCCCTGCCCCTGCTCAAGGCCCTCCACCTTGAGTCGCATAGCCAATACCTCTCCAACAACTTCTGCAGCTTTAGCATTGCAAGATCGACCACATTCAAGTGAGTTCTTTATTGAATGTTCAACTGTTGATGCTGTTGCAACAATCCTACCATTGTTTCTATCCACAACATTTGCCGTAATGTACTTCAATGACATAAACAACCTCAGTACGTACCTCTTCAAAACTGTCATTCTGCAATTAGTATGAAATCTTGTTTAGTAGTGATCTGCAATGAGATGGGAAATTCAGCAATGGGTAGAAATGAAGAACCAGACAAAAATCTCAGCAAAGAAAGAATTCGTTGATCGTCTGTCCTTGAGAACATTTCACACAAGTACATAAACATCAATAATATAACATTGAGAAGCTAGAACTAGAAGTGATCCTACGATGTTCTACTGCGGTGAATCAGCTTCTCCACTCATTTACTTGAACCCTCTTTATACAACCTTTCATATGAAGTTCACAAAAGCAATCTGAGCAATTGCATAGATTTTGACAGTACAGGTTGGTTCGTATGAGAAATACAACGTCGTAATAACAGTAGGCAAAGATTCTTCAGATTGAAAATGCAAGTACATGTCAACATTATTGAAGAGCTAAGTTTTAGCTACTAAATCCGAGGCCGGCTTCGATCAGAAAGGAAAAATGAAAAACGTGGTTTATTAGAGCAATATAAAGACAGAAACCCACAAAAGAACGGGAAAAATGAAAAGAAAAAGCAAACAACAGCATGCCGCACACATTAAAAAGACACCTACAAATGCATCACTCGTTACAAAAGACTAATTGAAATATCAACACAAAAGAAACAAAAAAAAAAAAAGCAAGTGACAAGGAGGCAGGAAGAATTTAGACACCAGCTTAATTGAGTAGAGTGCTCTTCTTTCAGAAGGGTAGCAAAATTCTCTTGATTAAGCTCAAGCACAGAAAACTCAACAGCTGGATACGGGGAACAGTAGTTTTTTTAAGGTAACAGCCACAAGTCAAAAAGAATTAAGGCAAAACAACTCATCTTGACTTAGCAGCAGGAAAATTTGGACCCAAGATATGAATTATAAATTATCTATCATTTTATAGAGCATGTGATGTACGGAATTAAACAGAGGACCAGAAGAACAAAAGAAAGAAGGTTTCTTAAACGCAAAAACAAAGAATTTATGCCTAGGACAAGGAAGAATGCTGAGAGAAGCATTTTATCAAACACTTGAGAGGATAACAAAACTGAAGACCTGTAATGAAGAGGATAACATAGTTGAGGCAACTTATCATAAGAGAAACAAAACCAAATGAACAAGTCAAATTGATTTTACCATCCAAGTTCCAACAACATTGCAATAGCTTAAACGGGCACTCTTGGAACAAAAAATGGAAATAACCAGAAGAAAGAAGAATAAATCCACATTTCAACTCTTTACCCTTAGATAGGCGTAGACCCAGTCTATGCTTCGACCCCAACTCTCAAGAATGAAATCAACAAATAAGGTGGCAATTACTATTAACAATTTGTTTATAAAAGGCTTTCGTTTCCGAGGTGAAATTTACTAACATGGAGAAGCGTGAAAAAGTACTTCTATTTACTTTTATTAACATCTATGAATAATATTTAACAGATGACGAGAATGTATATATAAATTTATTTAATGTTTACATTAAAATATAATTTAAATTTAATACCTGAAATTATATAAAAATAATTTTAAGACTATTTAAAATAAAATTCTTAATTTACTAGTGCGCGGTGGCATTACTAGGTCCCACTGCTCAAGTTTGGCCTAATCACCTTTAAAATCACTAATAAGAACAATATCTGAAAGAAAGAAATTTCATTGATACGGAAAATTCGGGAAGACCCAAAAATATATAGTATTACTCCTAATTAGTAAGCCCATGAGAATAAAAAAAAATTAGTAATTATTTGAAAACACAAAAGCAAAAAAGACAAAAATAGTTGTATAAAAATAATATTAAAATAAAATAAGACTTAAGAAATTCAAAAATAAAATTAAAAAGATACAGAAATATAAATTAAAAATAATATAAAATAAGTGATAGATAAGAAAGGATACAAATAAATAAATAAAATAAACAAACAAACAACTGTTAGAAAAAAAAATATTTAACTAAAAGGACTAAGGGTTAAGTACTTTTGATATAATTGTACAGACTAAATATAAGATATAAGAACCAAATAACAAAGTTCAAAAGACATGTAAAAAAGAGATGAATCTCTCCATGAAAAATCATTTACCCGCATGCTATTTCGTCAAAATTTTCTATTAAGAGTTAAGTCTGTGATAAGTTTTAATATAGTCATATCATTTCTGGCCACCTTCCTCTAATTATTTTTAAGTCTTTCTCTTTTTTTCTTACAATTCTTAAATATAATCTTCAAGCATCTTCGCACTATGGTATCAAGATATATCCTCTTAGTATTTCTGAATTACCTAAGCCGCCTTTATTTTAGTTTGTCATCAATGTTAGTTACCAATAATTCGTCTCTTACCATTACATTATTGATCATATCTCTTTTTTGTAACGTTACACATTCAACGAAGCATTCATATCTCCGCCACCATTAACTTTTAACTATACACTTACTTGATAGGTTAATGCTCCGCTTCATAGAGGATGACTGACCTGAGTGATATACGTAGAATTTACCTTTTAGCTTGAGTATTATTTTTTTTTTTGTCAAATAAAACTTGTAATGTACCTCTCCAGTTAAGTTACTCCAATTTAATACGATAATATATGCCTTCTTTTATCTTTCCACTGCTTTGGATGAGAAATCCAAGGTACTTAAAACAATCTTTTTATGGTATGATTTGTGGATCAATCTAGTGTATCTCTCTCTCATATATTAGAGCAATATCATCCACAAATAATAGACAATAAAACACATCTCTTTGAATATTCTTAATAAATTATTTCATTACTATTAAAAATAGAAGGGACACAATGAAAATTTTTAGTGTAGCCTAATATTAATAGAGAAATGTTATATATCTCCTTCTATCATACTTCTTATAGTAGTAACACCTTATACATCATCCTTAATTTCTGAACATCTTCAAACGATTTTCCAAAGTGCCCTGATATAAAATTTTTCTAAATTAATAAAAATCATATAAGTTACCCAATGTTAAGATTTTTGTACCGTACCAGCCGGTACCGGCCAGAAGGTACCATACCGGCTGAAAAAGGTACAAAACTAAGCTTTTTGGTACCGGTGATTTGTACCGGTCGATACCGGTAATTTCCGGTGATACTAGCCAGTACCGGCCAGTATTTAAAATATCGGCTAGTATTTAAAATATCGGCCAGTATTGGTAAATATGTCAATGGGCCAGACTCGGTCGTGGCAGGCCGCATGCCAACTCGTGTCCCGCCGACCCACTTGTCCATTAATTTTTTAAAGAAAAAAATGAAAACGACGTCGTTTGGATAGAAGTGAGCTGGCCACGAGCCCGGTCGAGCCTGCCCATAGGGGCTATGGGCAGACCAACCCGGGCCAAAAAAGGGCCAGACCGGGCCATAATTGGCATCCCTAAGTATTGGAAATTTAAAAAATGGAAGGAATTTTTTGAAAAAAATTACCTCCCTCCCCCTCCAGTCGTCCAACGTCTGTAACCCATCTCTTCAACTCTCACACACACTCTCTCTGTCCCTCTCTCCTTCTCTCTCCCTCCTCTTTATCTCCTAGCCACCACTGTCTCTCCCTCACTGCCTCATGTGTTGCTTATCAGGAAATAGGGTCGAGATCTAATCCCGACTGCAACGAAATAATTACGAAATTTTTCACAATCTTTGATTTCTTAAAAACTAAGATCTCTTTAATTTTATAAAATGATTAACATAAATCATAATAAAGCAGAAACTTAATTCGTACCTTATTCTAAAACTTGATCTTTGTCTTATCGTATCCCTCGAACTGTTCCCGAAACTGATCTGTCTCAACCATCATAGCTGCAAAAGTGTCCGATCTCTAACGGTATTCACAAAACAAGTTGAGAGAACTCTGTAACTCGTACAAAGAGAATTAAGCAAGAAGTATTAGTTCCATAGAGCTTAAGCTTATTTATAATAAGATTTGGATATTTTAGTAACACAGCATATGATAATCTTTTTACGTTCTATACAATCTTAATAGAACAATGACTAGAAACATTTAAGAATAATACATAAATGCAATATGAATCTCATAATTATAATATCATTATAATTTCATTTGTAATATACAATTATTCTATAGACTTTATCATATATATCTAAACATGTACAAGATAAATAATACCTTTAAATAATTTGTCACTAAACTACAACCAAAACGATTAGCTATAGAGCATACGCCAACATTGTTGTACCTGGCCACTACTCCGCGATCATCTCTTCCTCACGTGACCAACACCTAAGCCAATCACACAAGCCTCCACAACTACCACTAGTTCCTGTTGCTATAAATTTGAACTTCATACCCAGAATCAAACTTTTTCTTTGTAACTGACCTTGACCCAAAAGAATGAAAGTTAAGACACAAAAACACAACAAAAGCTAAAGCAATGTCTTCTCATTCTAAAAGCTTTCGTTTTCTTATTTATTAAATTATTTTAATTATGTAAATGTAGTGTAAAATTGCAAATGATCCCATTTATATTTATGTAGTAATTCATGTCAATAAGGTTACGAATATTTTTGAATAAATTAGACAAAATTTTGAATTTAAAATCTAATTTATCCTAAAATTATCCTTTTGTATAATAAGGTTAATAAAGCCTTTTTCATTTTTAAATTTTAAATAAAAAAGAAAATAAATCAAAATTTAGTAAGTAATAATGTTATGAAAGAAATTATATTGACAACAAAAATATAATTTCTTTAAGGGTAAAAATATTATAAATATATTAAAAACTCATTCAGCCAATTCATTTCTCATTTAATGCTTAATTAGTAATTTATTAAATAATTCAATTATCAAATATTATTTTGTATATTATTACACAAATGATATAATTTTTATAATTTACATATAAATTAAAACTTTTTTCTCCAAATTTTGTGTACACATATAAATTCACTTAATTTATTTATAAAAATCAAAATCAAAAATAAAAATAAACATATATAAGCTTTATCATATAAATAAAAAAATTTGGAAAAAGTTATAAAATAAAATTTTCTTTTCTTCAATATATTGAAGAAATTTTTAAAAATTTAGGAACTATTTTATAATGTTTAAAAAAATAAATAACTATTTTATAACTTTAAAAAATTGTCCGAAATGTTATCCGATATTAATCTGTACCGATACAATACTGTACCAGAATTTAATTCGCTATGAAAACCGTTAAGAATAAATTACCAATATCTTTCGGTGAAATACTTTATTAACTTTTTAAGGAGATGTATAATTTTTTTTTTGGAAAAAACACCATTAGCCAAAATCATCCCTATTCCTCCAGCTTTCTTCACAACCTCCACTTTAGCAGCCGTTGATTTGAGCCCTCTATCACAAAATACAATCTTTTCTTGCACAAAGTTAAGATCTAAAGAACCCTTCAAACAAAATGAGCTAGAGTAACCATCTCCCCTTTGATCACCTCCACCAACATAAACTAAAGGCTATAATTTCCCTGGAGATGATCTACGGCCGACGTAAATACTCACACCAGGAAGCGACCCCAAATCCTCTTCAATAACACCATCCAAATCCTCAGAAGCAACCCAAAATGGGAAGAACATGTCGATGAACGCTTCAGTGAGACGGAGACTCAAGTTTTTGAGATTGCCTGCTTTTTGTTTAATAAAATATGCGACCTACAATTGGGTTTCATGTTCCTTAAATGGGTTTTTCTTATTCTTCGCTGTTTGTTGCAGAGATTATTGAAGACGACGAAGTTTAGCACACAACACAGCGGATAGGGAAAAAAATAGTAATTACTAGACGCAGCGTTTAGAATAAGATCTATAGGACCACTAATATATGTGAGTGTAGAGGATGATTTGTGAGTCTATATTACGCACGTGTTCTCACAGATATAATCGGGTTGGTTATGATGAATGATATTATTCTCTTTCTAAATCTTCTGTGTAATTGTTTTACTTCTGTCTCTCACTTTCGCTCTATCGTAACAAACTCTATCGGAAAATATTTGGGCGTACATTGGAGAACATTAATTCTTCAATAATTGGTATCAGAGCAACGAGTCTGGGACCAATTATGGCTGAAGGGACGCGCGGCGCTGATTTCCGTATATTGGAAGATATATTGAAGAGCTTCACAAAGGTGCAAGGAAAGAGCGAAAAACTATTTGCAGAGACACAAAGTCGACACGAGCGTTTGTTATTGGACATGCAAGACAAAAATGAGAAGTTGCTGTTGGAGGTGCAGAGTCGGACTGCAAAACTGGAAAAAGAATTATGGGAGTTACAGACAACAATGTCATTAGACCACTTAAAACAAGGGAAGGGGAGCAGCATCTCTGATCATATTTCGAAAACCATACACGCACAACACGACAAAGAAGGTCACACAATATCGACGAGGCTGAGTAGACTCAAATTTCCTCCGTTCGATTGCGATAATGTCAAGTTATGGCTGTATCGTTGTGAACAGTTTTTCAATATCAACCAGACGCTGGAGCAGATGGGTGAATATAGCCATTTTACACATGGATGAGCGCACATAAGAATGATATCGATTATTTCTCAGGAACTGGAGTAAGACGGAGGTGGTAAAGTGGTCAAATTTTACACAGACCCTGAAACAACGGTTAGATGCGGAGCTTTGATGATCCGGTGGGGGACTTCAAGGACCTGAAACAAACAGGGATGGTATTGGAATACTACGCGTAGTTCGATCATCATTCCAATCGCTTATTATTATCTAAGGAATATTTAGTAGGGTTTTTTGTTAAAGGGCTTAAGCCAGAGATTGGGGTTACGGTGAAGTTGCACGAACTACGGTCGTTACACCAAGCTTATATGTTAGCCAAGAAACAAGAAGCCATTTTAATGTCTACAGGAATACTGCTGATGAATCGGAACCAAACTGCTCGGAATATGGTTAATGGGACAAATCAAAGGAGAATATCTACGACTCTGCAACACAGCTCCAATACTGAAGGCATACTGCCCATACCGCCTTCAACGTTACGGTCACCAATAGCACAACCTTATAAATCTTCAAAACCCATTAGTAGTAGGGACTTCAATGAAAAACGAGCGAAGGGTCTTTGTTTTTGGTGTGATGAGAAGTACACGTTTGGCCACAAATGTCTGAAGAGACAGCTTCAGTTCTATGTCGTCTCGGATGAAGGCGACAATGGAAAATGGTCAGCTGACCAACATAGGATGACCAGGAGGAAGGCGAAGGAGGAGAAGAACACCCTATGGTTTCTATGCAGGCGATGACAGGCCTTGAAGGAGAAATGGAGTTCAAACAAATGCGTCTAACGGGGATGTATCAACATCGGCAGATCCAAATCCTCATCAAAAATGGAAGTACTCACAATTTTGTGGACATTGCCATGGCGAGAAAGGGAATAGGTGAGCTCCAGGAAATTAATCCAATTACTATCACGGTGGGTAGAGGATTACAGTTACAGTGCCGACAGTGTTGTAAAAATTTTGCATGGATCATGCAGGGGGTGTCGTTCAAGATGGATGTGTTTGTATTAGCGCTAGGGGGTGCGACGTCGTCTTGGGCGTTCAATGGCTAGTTGTTTTAGACGACGTCCTATGCAACTTCAGAACACGAACGATGTCGTTCAAGTGGGAAGGGAAGATGGTAACCTTAAAGGGGGAGTCGGAAGGCAAGCCTAGGGTGGTTTCAAGCAAGGGGCTCCAGAAGACGCTCCAAGGATCATCTAGCGGGCAATTATTCATGCTTCAACCTTCCACCCCTATTGAGTATCAGTTACAACAAATGAGGATGACGAAAGAGCAAGGAAGTGCTTTTGAGGAAATTAATATAGTGTTATCCAACTATGTCGAATTGTTTCAGGAACCCTCCCCACTACCTCCGAACCACACACTTAATCACATAATTACATTGATGGATGATGTAGAGACGATTAACGTAAGACCCTATCGCTACTCAGGAGCACAGAAAGACATAATTGAACAGGAGGTTAAACAGTTACTGGGGCGAGGGTTTATAAACCATAGTTTTGGACCATATGCTTCTCCAGTGGTTCTTGTTAAAAAGAAGGATAATTCATAGAGGATGTGCGTTGATTATCGAGAGATGAACAGATGGACAGTGAAGGACAAGTTTCCGATACCCCTCATTGAAGAACTTTTAGACAAGCTACATGGGGCTAGCTGGTTTTCAAAATTAGATTTGCGGTCGGGTTACCACCAGATCCAAATGCAACCCGAAGATATTCTGAAGACGGCTTTAAGACGCATGAAGGGCATTACAAATTCTTGGTAATGCCCTTCATATTGACAAATGCACCTTCAATGTTCCAACGATTAATGAACGAATTGTTCAAACCATTTTTACGGAAGTTTATTCTGGTATTTTTTGACGACATACTGATTTACAGCCCCTCATTACCACTGCATGTAGAGCATATTTCGGCAGCACTGCAAACATTACGGAGCAACCAATTGTTCTTAAAGGGAAACAAATGTTTATTTGGGGCTCGGCAAGTGGATTATTTGGGTTATACCATTTCTAAGGAAGGCATAGCTACAGACATGCGTAAGGTCAAAACAATAGACGAGTGGCTTGTACCACAAAATGCTAAGGAATTACGAGGGTTCTTGGGTATTACAGGGTATTACAGACGCTTTATTAAAGGGTTTGGAGCTACGAAAAAACCTCTTACGGACTTGCTTACAAAGGAAAAAGCAACTACATGGAGTTGGCAACAAACAGAACAGTCAACATTTGAGTTTGAAGAAGGCCATCACAACTGCACCAGTGTTGGCGTTACCTGACTTCTCCAAACCATTTATAATTGAAGTCGATGCGTGTGGACAGGGAATTGGGGCAGTGTTGCAACAGAAAGGTCATCCCATTGCCTTCCTAAGTAAATCTTTAGCGAGACAGCATCAAGGATTGTCAACGTATGAGAAAGAGTTCCTAGCAATAATTAAAGCTATTAAGAAGTGGCACTATTACCTGACACCCAGACTCTTTATTGCTCGGACATATCACCAGAGTTTAAAATATCTGTTGGAGCAACAGCTATCCACTCCTTTTCAATAGTCATGGTTACTGAAGCTTCTGGGATATAATTTTGAAGTCCAGTATCACAGTGGTGAGGAAAATGAAGCGGCAAACTCTCTTTCGAGGATTACAAGCGTTGAGATGTTTGTGATGTCAGTAATGCAAGTGCAGAGTGAACTTTTAGATTACATAAAAAGAAGTTGGCAAGAAGATAAAGTCATTAAGGGTTTGATCACGAAGTTAGAAGGGGGTAAGAATAAATCGGGCGTATATGAATGGAAGGAAGGGTTATTAAGATGGAAAGGGCGGCTCGTGGTAGGAGCTAACCCGAATCTTCGATAACACATAATCAGCATTAGTCACGATGACGCCATGGGGGGCCATGCAGGAGCGGTGGTGACCAAGAAGAAATTACAGCAAATGTTTTTTTGGAAGAGTATGGATTGGGACGTGAGGACCTACGTTCAAAACTGCATGAATTGTCAGAGGAACAAACATGACAATTCCTCTTACCCTGGATTACTGCAACCACTCGGAATACCCGAGGGAAGCTGGAAGGAAGTGACTATGGATTTTATGGAGGGATTGCCAATTTCGAAGGGGAAGTCTGTTATACTGTTGATAGTCGATAGGTTCACGAAATATTCTCACTTTATCCCTGTTAAGCATCCTTATTCAGCTGAGGACATCGCTGGATTATTCCTCGACAATGTTTTTAAGTTACATGGGATGCCGGAGTCGATTGTCAGTGACCGAGATTCGGTCTTTTTGAGCAAGTTTTGGCAAGAGATTTTGAAGTTACAAGGGGTTCAGTTGAAGTATTCTACTGTGTACCATCCACGGACGGACGGACAGACAGACAGACGGAAGCAGTCAACAATATCCTCGAAACATATCTGCGTTGTTTTTGTGGAGAAACACCTCAAAAATGGGTAAAATGGATCGCGCTGGCTGAATGGTGGTATAACACTACGTATCGAACTGCCATTAACACAACCCCGTTTGAGGTTTTATATGGTTACCCACCACCAGTGTACACTCCCTATGTCGCAGGTGATTCCAGGATTATGGAAGTTGATAAGGTTCTACAGAGTCGAGAGGCAATGCTTAATGTTACACGGTTTTATCTCCAAAGAGCTCAGAACCGAATGAAGCAGTACGCGGATTCAAAAAGTGCGGAACGGGAATTTAAGATCAGAGAAAGGGTGTTATTGAAATTACAGCCATACAAATAGTTTTCATTACAAAGGAGGAGTAACCAGAAACTTTCTCCTTTATATTACGGTCCTTATAAAGTGATCCAACATATTAGGAAGATGGCGTATAAGCTGGAGTTGTCGGCCCATACTACGATACATCCGGTGTTTCATGTAGCACAGCTCAAGAAGGCACATAAAGGGCAGGACCGCACAATTGCATCGCGACCAACGTGCTTGACACCGATAGAAAAAGTTCCAGTGGAGATTTTGGACAGACGCATAGTCAAGAGACATAATCAGGCCGTCACGCAGTGGCTAATCCAGTGGTCCGACGGCAAGCACAATAGTGCCACTTGGGAGTATGTCTTTGACCTGCAGAAACGATTTCCGAAAGTTAATCTGATTGACAAGGATGTTAAGGGGAAGGGAATTGTTGCAGAGATTATTAAAGACGACAAAGTTTAGCACGCAATGCAGCGGATAGGGAAAAAATAGTAATTACTAGACGCAGTGTTTAGAATAAGATCTATAGGACCACTGATGTATGTAAGTGTAGAGGATGATTTGCGAGTCTATATTACGCATATGTTCTCACAGATGTAATCGGGTTGGTTATGATGAATGATATTATTCTCTCTTTCTTAATCTTCTGTGTAATTGTCTCACTTCTCTCTCTCACTTTCGCTCTGTCGTAACAAACTCTGTCAGTTAATATTCGGGCATACATTGGAGAACATTAATTCTTCAACACTGTTAAAGCTCTTGGCACAATATAGTGTGATTCAAGAGGTTTAGAATGTGTTGAAGGTTATAAAATGCAAGGATGATAAGGCTCTTGAATTGTGACAAGTTAGTATCCATAATTGTGTGCCCGATGCTTTGCTGGCAATTCGTTGCTTGATACGCTGGCAAAGACCAGTAAAATGAAGAGTCCGTTTCGAGTGTCAAGTGGGTAACCAAATGGCCAAATACTAGTTAATGGGTTATAAAGGTTGAAGTTTAAAAAGGATTTTCATTTTTTTACGCTAAATTAAAAACTAGAACTAAATCATATGACGGATTGTGATGTTTTAAATAAAAAAAAATTACAAGAGTTTTGTATTGTTGCTCGGAAGCATAACAATAGTGCACCTTAACAAGTTCAGATCCTTTGTTCCCTTTTTTTTATGCCCCTTGTGCCTCATCCATCTCAACCATTCATTTTTTTTCTCTCTCCCACTTATTGAATGGTTGAGATAGATGAGGCACATGGGCACAGAAAAAAAAGGGAGCAGAGAATCTGAAATGCACCTTAACAAGGGGCAAATTAAAACATATGCCTGAACTGAACATATACGTCACACTTGTCTAAGCAACAGCGAGAAAACAAAAAGTACACGCTGGCGTTTTTTCTTTGTGAAGTCACACAAGTAACAAATACAAACACGCAAGTAACAAATGCAAACACGCATGGAGCAATTGAATGTAAGAGTTTATCTTAATGACCAGACAAACTCACTTTTGATGGTCCCGATAAACTCACTTTTAGATGGTCCATATACTCATGACCTATAACCACTCCACATACGTCTGTCGCACCCTGATTTTGTCTCTGTGATGGTCAGAGAGAGTTGAGTTAGATATAATCATCTCAATTTCGGTCTTTATCCTTACTAAGCTGATAGCACACACCATTGTCGAGCTAAGGAGAGAATAGAAGATCCAAAACTCAGAGACGCACGCAATGGCTGGAAGTATACATTATTTTCGTAACGTTTCTATTGATATATATATGCATGTATTTTACGTGAATTTTATCATGTATAAAATGCATGCTTGAGTTGCTAGTTTATTATATCTTGATCACATTGAATGCTGACCCGCCTTTCAGTTATTAAATGGAGACTCCTACTCCCAATGGCAGTAGTTCATAAAAATTCAATCCTTTGGTTCATCAAATATCCTGGACGAAATTATCCATTTTATTTTGCTATCTTCACTCTAACAAACACTTGAACATGGCTGGAATAGGGACATGAGACCTAAATAACGTATTAAGGACAGGAATTAGATTTACATAAATAATGTGTTTGCTCCATAATCATTTCTGCAAACAACAAATATCTGAAGAATAAAATCCTTTTTATCCTCCTCATCAAAGATCTTGGACCAATTTTGTCATTGGACCTTTCACTGTTAACATCAAATTTGTTATTTCATTCTACAAAAAAGGTGAACATGGTATGGCTGTACAACGCTGGCCGTATAACCTATTTTATTGGACTAAGGACAGGAAATTAGCTTTTACATAAATTTGTGAGCTCCATTTCTTCAGAGTTGGCTTCATTTCTGTAAACAACAAAAGAGGTTGATCTCTATCCAGTATTTTGAGATGTTTATCTATCCACTGACTCTATTCGACATCTGAAAACTCATCCTCATGTAATGCAGAAATCCCTTTTGGAACTCCAACTCTCATCGGATGCCCAAGCTTCTATAAAAATTTCAAAAGATATGACCACTAAACATAATGCACCAAAAAGGAAAACACATCGATAAAGCTCCTCGGAGCATACCTCATGCTGAATTGGTTTCCAACTTCACTGATGGCGCCACTGCTCCCACATTGAATCTGCTTTCCACTAAACATAGAAGGCCTTTCTTTCCCTAGCTGCTTTACGTAAGAGAAGAAATTAGAATCTAACGTTGTGGCAGCAAGTGGAAGAAAAGACTCCCGATTCTCAAGATAGAGAGGTTGACCAAGAAAGCAAACAAATTTAGTTCGAGAGCAATGATGCTCTCTGAAAGTTCCTATGCTTACCTTGTTGTCTGTTTGCAAAGCATTCAATATATTTTCTTTTGAGCCCTTAGATCAATGAAAAATTATAAACCCGATAAGCAGAACAGAAATTGTGATCAACAATATATTTTGTTTCTATTAAGGAAAGAATTAGAAGGAACAAAGAGAACCTTTAGGGAAATGCAACTTGGGCGAGGCAATTGCAACTGAGATCCACTATTGGGCTGGACCTCCGAAGTCAGGGAGAGCTAGCATTCATCAAGGAGAGAAACAAAAGTCTTACGGAATTATATTTAAGGGGCTAAAGAGCATCATGTCACCTCACACGACAGCACCATGCAAGATGCATTTTACAGTCTGAATTTGTGAGCATAAAGGTAAAACATCTGTCCAGCATTACCTTGTTGAAAAGTTCTACAGGTGGATAGTGCTGATCTTTTTTATCTGTATGTAATTTAACTTCCTGCAAAAACCAACACGTATGTTGTTCCAGACAATTCAAATCTTTTGGGGAACACATAGCAACAAGCAGAACCAAAAGAATACCACTGCCACCGTAGGCTCCCGCTTGCTATTTCGGAAAACACCAAGATCTCCTTTACTTGAAAGTATCTGAATTCATATGTTAAGAAAATATTTAATTCCATAATTGAGCAAACATCAAATGTAAAACATAATTTTTACATTACCTTTTTATTTAGGGGACGAGCTCTAAATAGATGTGTTGTACTAAATGCATCCTGCTTGGGTGCATCCATTGTGCTTGATTTGATAGTTGGGACTCTTGAAAGTTTTAGGTAAATGCTGTTAAGCATATTATACATGGAATCAACATTTTCAATTACTTGTTCAAAGCTTGATATAGAGACTACCTTCTAGAATCTCTCTTTCCATCTGCTGCAACAGCTACAATACCATGTTTATCCAACCCCTGAAGTATGCAAGATTCAATGCGCCCATTTCAAATTTACAGATAGTCTGATAATAAATTGTTGAGTAAACAGCAAAAATTAAAATAAAAAAAGACTGATCATCTGCAATTTTAAGCAACCTTGTAGGAATCATTCAGCTGGATTGAGGAAGATGAAACTCCAGAGCTATGCTGCATAGCCCTCTCCAAGGTCTTCAGGTGAAATTCCTGATCAACATAACCTAATGTCAGATACAAAATCAAAGACGAGAGACTTGCTCCTGGAAACAGTTTAAGGTTTGATCAAAACATAAATAAACCCCCAAACAGAAATACCACACAAATTAGAAATATGCATCAAGGCAACTTTATGGAAGTTTTTGCACACTAACTTGAAATTCTGGCAACTTTGGAGTGCTTTTCTTTGGAAGAGACAATGAAGGAGCTTTCAAGATCTGCAAATCAATAACAAATACGTTAGGGTATGCAATTGACCCAATTGCAATATAGATCTCCTGCAGTAATTTTCAGATACCAACTTTTCTGTTCAATGGGCGTGCTTTGAAATTTTGAGCCCTAACTGTCACTTGATCTTGGATTGCATTACTCTTAGGCCTGGATTATTAAGAAGTTAAATCCTGCAAGATGTTATGACAGACAGTTGTTGATGCATTAACCACCAAACCTCATCCTTTGCGCCCTTTGAGCTGTTTCAAGTTCTGGCTCCCTTGGAATAGTAAGCCTTAGTTTCGCAAAAGAAGTAGCTTTTTCAAAATTACCATCCTGCAATATCACATAAAAATTCTGGTTAAAGCTTGTTCTAACTGTTAAACCTACTCAAAACAAAGAAACGGAAAGAAAATTGAAATGCAATGATCAATTTGCTCAACCCTTCGACCCTTCGCCTGTAGAGATTTCCCAAGAATAAAACACTCCTCAAAATGTGAAACTTCCATTTTGGCAAAATATATGTTTCCCTGCACCACTAATATTATAATTACGAGAGTTTCTAGCTTTTCCCTTTTCTACAAGTCATTGAAGTGGTTTGTGATAACATTAGGAACTATTAATTATGATAAAATTTTGAAGCTCTAAGCTTCCAAGTTCAAGGGAAGTGGTAATTCTGCTGGGGTTGAGTAATAATTTGTCTAGCTCTCCTACATGCATTATATTCTAAATATCAAGTAGGCGAAAGGAATAAAAGCCATGATAGAATAAATTCAGGCAACTTAAATATCAGGGATACCTTGTTGGGTGCCTTGTGGAAGAAATCAGTTTGCTGTTTTATATCACCGACCTGATAAATAAATCACAAAAGGCAGTTTGAACAAGTTCAGTTATGAGAACTACTAACTGCCCGATTGGCAGTTGGCAGGAATAATGCAATTCACCACCATTTAATGAACTAAGTTAACTCATCAGCCCTACTTATTTTGCAAACAATGTTTGCAAAACACTAAAACACACACGAGAAAACTTGCAGTAACAACACACGAGAAAACTTGCAGTAACATGTATCATTTAGAAAATTGTTCACTCGTAGGCATTACAAAGATAATACTAATCCCATGAAAGAACTACTCCTTACTCCTTAGGCATTCATTTACAAATCATCATTCACCCGTGCAGCTAACTTCAACGAAAGACAACCCAAAAATAACCAGTACATGGATGAACAAAATGTGAATACCTTACATAACAGACCGCCCTCTAGCTTCTGCCTCTTAGCAGCATGACTTTCAACCAAAGAAGAAAGACCCAAGCTTCTGTCTTTTTGAGCAAATAACATCTGAAATCTGATAATCAGGCAACATAATAGTAAGAAACAGTCAACACAAAAAAACTATAGATTTCAACCAAATATATCTTCTCGAAATACTGCTGAGTCAACTGCCTGTCTTAATGTTTGATGTATGAACGGGAAAACAAATCCCTATGGCAGATACATACAATAAAATAAGATAAAATGCATGGAAGTACAAAAGTACAGAGCATAATAGTAAACGTGCCCAAGCAAAATAGAAAACAATTTAACAAGTTGGGTACTACCGTTTTCAGTTTGAGGAGCTAATGTCGCTTTTTCAGAATATTATGTGCAAACAAGTTTTTTCATGTTATGACACAATAAAATAAAACAAAATCAGTTCAAAAATCACCTGGAATGAGCAACTTGAGGAGCTCGATGTTGCTTGGCCAATATGCTAGCAGTAGGTTTCATCAAAGTTGAACTCCTAGGAAAATTTGGCTTGGCACTGGACTTCACCTTTGCTTTAGGTTTAAACTTAGATCTTAGATTGTAACCTACAGGCAAGACAAGAGGCAATATAAGAAGCAACCAAACTTAACAACAACAAACATGATAACATTCTGGGCAGCACACATGATTATTATATAATAGATGTCAGCTTACATAAACAGCTGATGCATAGAAACACATGATCATTATTTCAATCATTATTGTATCAACAATTCTGCTAAGGCAACTTATTCACAATGGTTGTTGTAGAATAAATTATCCAATACAAATTCTCAAATTAGAATCAATTTTAATTCGGAGTAGCACGATGTAAGTTGGCAGAGACTCCTCCATATATTCCTCACATTCTGAAGTGAACATATGACACTTCAAAGTAAAGCACACCGTAGTTTGCTACATGGTCTGGGTAAAAATGATGATACTAGTTCTGAATTCCTACTTGTAACCATACCTCAAAATATTTGATCTTGGGTTGCCAACTAATTAAGAAGATTTCTTCCTTAGGCCCGATAAGTTTGTTTAAGGTCAAACAAATATTCACGAGGTATAATAATATCAGAATTCGGAAGTTCAAACTGGTTATATAATCAATGTTTAAGGTGAGAGAACATAATGTTTTACGTAAGCTCTGAACTTTATGTCCCAAACTTCCAATCATTACACTCTTTCCTTTCATACTGAAGCAGATAATAGTGCAATATTTTTCACATGAAGTGGGATTTATTTTCACTCCTGGTAAGACACTATAATAGTCAAAGGACGAAGATAGGTATTATAACAAAATCAAAGGTTAAATATTCATTAGCCAAACACCCCTAATTATTACCTCCAATGTCCATCTCTAATATGGAAACTTCTGGGCCCTGACCGCCACCACATTCAACATCAATCACGTCTTCCTGATCTTCAACCAGTTCATCGTTTGTAGAGTGATTAATGCCTTCGAAGATGCTCTCCTCTCTCAATAACAACTTTGCTACAAAAGCTGATACACAACAACTCGACACTCTTACATATTTCAAGTGAAAAAATGGAAAAACAGGTTTAAGCTAAAAAGTTAGGGATTTTTAAGAACTCACGAGACGGAGGATAGCTCAGAGCAGACTCGAACCAAAGCTCTGCCTCACGCGCATCCGCAAGTGACTCCTCGTGAGTGAAATCGAAGAACATTGCAGCATCGAACTCGTAATCAGGATCGATTTCACGCGCCTCGAACACTAGCTCCACCTCCATGTCCTCGTCTTCCATCTCACACACACACACACACACACACTCCTTCTGAAAACTTGAACTTTCTCTCTCTAGAATCGCCGGCGTCGATTTCTTCGAGAGCGTACTTAGCCCAGTACTAGTGCTCCTACTACAGTCTACAGTACTGTAGCATCCGATGAAATAAAAAGTTCGTATTTGTTTTTAGTTTTCATGATATTTATTTAAAATAAATAAATAAATAAAAAGGAAACAACGATTTACAGGTCAGGTTCATCAAGCATTTGCTGGGTTCAAATTTCCTTTTATGGGGTTATTTATAGCGATGGCCTTTCTAACGATCGGCGAATTTGAACTTATAGGACGCTTTTGCCCCTGGTGATTGGGTGGCGTTGGAACATGTAATATGGCATGGTTAAGAGGGGTAAAAAGGTCCAATAAAATGGACTATTGGGATGTTTGTAGAAGGGCAAGGGGTCTACTTTGAAGGGCTTGATAGTAAGCATCGGGCGGCGAGAAACTGTGGAAGCGTCTGAAATTTCGGCGGGTAGCTGAGCTGCCCTTGTGGTTGGATAAAATTATCGAGAGTGCCACTGACGGTTTTATTCGTTTGTCTGGTATGTGGGTGGGGGTGGCCCTCCCAATGCAAATTCAAAAATTGAGAGGGAGTGTGTTACGAGGGCAGAAGTGGAATACACAACAATCTTCGGATGTGATAACCGAAACTACAAAAGTTTCGGTCAACCATATATATTTATTGATACGAAACTTTGGGGGTAAAATCTGCATTGAAATCAATGAGTGGGATTTGTACACCAATAATAAATGGTAATTTAATTGGTTCTAAATAACTATTTAGTTTTTACTCAAATCTCGCGTTTAATTGAATTTTTTACTGCATTACCATTGATGTTGTTGCTTGTTTCTGTAATATTAAAGATTTGATATTTTAAGAAAATCAGAAATAAGTCATGAGTTGAGCTGCACATAGACAGTCAAATTAAATTTGAAAATTAATAAGATTTTAATTGTTGACTAGTTTAAAAGGAGTAGTTGAGAGGGAGTGGGAAAGAATTGTCCTAACCCTAAAAAGCTTTTTGGATAAGATGAAGAGTAGTTAATAGGTAATTAAGTAGTCGGTAATTATGTGGAAGCCTGCGACAAAACGACACGGAGAGAGTTTAGAGCCCTCCGGAACGTCACTTACTTTTGGCAGCAAATGGTGAGAGAGTCCGTAGGAGGTAAGCCGCTGAAATTGTCCCATGTGTGCTAACAAACTGAAATCTAAGCCTGCATTGTGGTTGTGGAGCGGGACAGTTAACTGGGGAAGAAACAAAGTAGCTGGCAGGAGAAATATGACGTTTTGTTTTGTGGGACGCTTCTACGTCTTTAATTTTTTTACTCTCAATCCAAAGTGTCGTTGTTGATCCAGGAGTGGTAAAGAAAAAGGAAAAAATAAGTCATCTTTTGATGTTTTACGAAGTGAGTAGCTTGGAAGAAGAGAGAGAGAGTTGAAATTGGAAAGTTTGGTACTTTAATACTTATCAGTGCTTGTGCTTCAGAGGAAGTAGAGTACTAGTGGCAGAAGTTATTAAATGTTGAGGCAACGGTCATTCAATATCGCACTGTTGTCACATTGGAATTGGATGCCTGTTCTGTCTCCTGAAAATTTGGTCGCCCTCGCTCACTGACAACAATTAGAAACATATGCCTAATTATCAAAGTATTGAACCTAGTCTCGACTCGTCTCGTGATGGACATGGATTGGACAACCATGCGTCTATAGGCTTGGAAACTCGGAAGATGGCTGGCTGAAGTGATAGAAACATCTGCTTGAATGTCTTTGTTGACCTAGTAGTCAATAGGAGTTTGTTTTGGGTCTAATTTATTGGTTTAAGTTTCTTATTAGTTTCCCTGGTCTATAAGAGTTAGTGGCTGATTTTATAAATAGAACAGTTTCTTGTAGAATTGTGAGTGGTTTTTTTCCATAAAGCAATAAAGTTTATCTTTCAGTATATGTTTTCTGTCCTCCTTTCACATACCTAACAAGAAGAAGCAGTGCAGTGCCGTCGAGTTGGGCCTTAGCTATGCCCATATGGATTCGGATTTGGTGCGAGAAAAGCCTTATTTCTTTCATACCATTTTCAACTTACTTTTCCTGAGATTTGGGCTACAACTCTCATATCGGTCATTTAATTACATAAAAAATTAAATTTTTTGTTTCAGTTATAATATTTTTATTTATATGTTTACTTAAATTCCACGTAAATATATATGTATATAATTTAATTAAATAATATTAGATCAGAAGATTTGACGTTCAAGTTGTGAAGTTGATAAGTATTGGAAAGAGGAATTGCAACTAACTCAACGTAAGTAACAGTATTTTTAAGGAAAATACGTTGTAACCAGTGAAAAACAGATAACGTTGGATTACAATTGTAACTGCATCCTGAATTTTGTGAGTCCACTGTCCTATTTTACCAATTTCAGAAATTGCGCCCCTCTCGAATGGTTGAAATTGTTGCTGTAATTAAGATCTTGGGTGTATAAGATATTAGCTAGTCCTCTTTAAATATTTAACTTGATCCATCAATTTTAATTAGCACCATATACTATAATTTGTTCAATAGAAATTAAATTTCACTTATAATAACATTTCAATAAAAATTTTGATTGAAATGTGAGATTTAAAAAAGTCTATAATACATAACTTTATTTTTAATTAATAAAAAAGTAAAGTATCTCGTTAATTTAATCGGATTGACATATTTAACAATAAAAAGTTTAAACCGCTTAATGTTTTCGATCGATTTTTAACAATTTGGTTTAATTTAATCGGTTTGACTGATTCAATCATAAAAATTTTAAACTGTTCAATTTTTTTATTAGATTTTTAACATTTTAGTTCGAGTTACTTTATTAATTTTTTATTTAAAACTAATTAGTATATTAATTAAGTGATCAATTTTTAAAAATTAATAAATTTTTATAAATTAAAATGAATGAAAAATTGTTCAATTAAATTTCAAAATTTTTTATTAATAAAGACATTCTCTTTTAATCATATTTCAAAATTTTTAATTTTTAATGCTAGTTGAACCTTTTCAATTTTAAGGTTTTTATTTTACTTATTTAATTTCCTTATTGCCATACAATATAAAATAGTGGAAGATATTTTAGATGACTTAACGGACGTTGAACCTAGACATACACGAGCGTTAGTGGTTGCGTCTAAATACACAACACTGCAACCCACTAACCGTAAAGAAAAGAAAATGGACATGATATAGTATACTGACAAAATTGAATTTTCGGCGGTAGTCTGGACCGGTGAATTCATACTATTTCTTTTTCCTTTTTCTTGTTTCTTCTAAGTAATTGATGAGTATGATGGATGACATAATGCTAATGCATGCAAGTTGTTGCGTGATAGGCCTAAATGCATCGTACCTTTCTCTGCAACTCAGAGGGAAGGAGACAATTCCTCCAAATTTCAGCTGGAATTTTGCTAAGGAATGGAGCCAATACTGTCACCATCAATCGCCACAAGATTCATCCATCACCCGTTTGTCAACACATCAACATTCAAGAGCGATACGTTCCAATAAAGAAAGCTATGTATTATTTGTGTTCTGAAATGACCATCCATAAAAGACTTTCCTTCACCAACCTTCTTTCTTTCTTTTCAGAAGGATTTCCAATTTTTGCTTCCTCTAACTATATACCGGAATCTCATTCCATATCTAGAATTTCCCGCATGATAAGATTTAAAGAAGGTACGAACTCCGGTTTGTGGAGCTATTTAGTTTCTATGTATCTCCCTACACTAAACTAAACTAGTTAAATCACGTGCTACCCAGAACGTACATATTCAATCAAAATAAAAATAAAAATAAAAATAACGAATAAAAGTCAACTAACTCATTGCCGCTGATGATGATCCCATTATGAATGAAGGTCGTTTGGTTATGGTTCCGGCGTAGCTTTAACTTAATCACCACGCAATTATGACGACTGTGTCTGAAAGGACACCTTACTTCCTTAAATCTGAAACGGACCCCACATTAATGAAAAAAAATTGCAAATATCGTGAGAGAAGAGGCTCTGACCTGTGGCCCAAAAAAACATTCACAACCAAAGGGGCTCAGAAGATGCCTAATTATTGAACTTATCATCCTGGTCATCATCATGCGTGATTCTACTTAATACGAATGATTCCTAGACACTCGTGGGGTCTCTGTCTTGCTAGAAATGAAATGGGGCATTTGTGTTTCTGGTGAATAGAAGAAGAGACAAAGTTACAAAGTTACAAAGCTAGTTGATTCTGACCTTAATTTGTGGAGATTCCTAGTCTAATGGCAACTATGCTTTTCTAATGCTATATATATATATATATATATGAGATAAGTTCTGTAAGTTCTTTGATGACGATTAAACCTAAACTATACACAGCTTTTACACAACTATGCTATGAGTAACTCTCAACTGTAGTAGATACATCTCTTATTTGTTGATTGCATTAACTGTTATTTGATTTTATTATGATATGTTTGGTTTAATAGAATAAAAATTCTATTCCTAGTGTATTCCTAACATTTATGTATTCTTGTGTTTGGTTAGAAAAAGAGAAGGAGAATAATTATTATGAGGTTTTGTTATTTCCAAACCATGGGGAATAGCTAAAGAACATCATACCTTATCTTTAAGTATTTCATACCATGGGTAATAACGATAATAATAATATTAATAATAATAAAATTAATAATAATAATAAATATAATTGATTAAAATAATAAATTAATAATAATAATAATAATTTATACAATTAATAAAATTAATAATTAGCAGGAAATTAAAATAATAATTATTATTATTACGAATAATAAAATTAATAATAATTATAATTATAACTATAATTATAATTAAAATTTTAATAATGACGACAATAATAATAATAATAATAATAATAATAATAATAATAATAATAATAATAATAATAATAATAATAATAATAATAA
>JANZXR010000171.1:33310931-33340291 GCA_027575705.1 Erythroxylum echinodendron
TAGTGACGGAGGTATTTGTGACGGGAGGTGACGACTTCAAATCTTAGACACTATTAATAATAGTGACTAATATTACTGCTTTTAGTGACAATTTTTAGAATCACTAAAAATACAATTTCTTGTAGTGTTCTCACAACCTTTCATAATTGAGGTAGACGCATGTGGCACAAGCATAAGCTCCAGTCTTCGACAAAAGAAATATCCAATTGCGTTTTTAAGGAAAACACTGACAGTAAAAACACATATGATTCTCCGTGTATAAGAAGGAATTCGGAATTCCTGGTAAGCAATAATTCCATCAAACAATGGCAATGGAAAATAATACCATGCACCACAATACATGGTATTGTGGTACAATACCATGTATCGTGCATTTATCAATTCAACTCCATTTTAAGATTTTTCATGGCTATTTTCCTCTCATGTATAGTCCTTTATTTTGTTGGAGACTCTCCAAAGTTGACGATAGATGAAGATATAAAAGATTGGGAGACACCTCTTGTGATCGCAAAATTTTAGTTTAGGGGAGCTCCGAATGAGAAACGAGGTGAATAAAACAAGATCAAACAGGAGGTTTGAGTAGGACAGTAAGTATTGCTAAAGGTCCAATCCTTCAGACAACACTCCTTATAGAAGTGAGTTGATTGTAAACTTGTCTGTTTGATAGCTCATACCAGACGATAAAAAAGATCGGCAAGAGAGGTTACAAGTTTCAAATTACTTGTAAGATTCTTGGTAGATCAGACATTCCATGTCTCACAATTTAAGGAATATGTTTCAGAACGAGAGCCTATAACAGCAAAGTTACCGGCAACACTCAAGCACATGGCGGTGATGCAACTACTGATGCAATAAAAGAAACTAAAGGAGATAAAAGCTACAATGTGCTTTTCCTTAATGAAGTGTATAAACAAAATGCTTTGTTTCGCCGTTAACAGACCATAACAAACGTTAGATACATGGATTAATCGTAGAAAATATGGTAAAAGTCTGCTTATTAGATATTGCCTGAGAATTGTAATTGCAGTGCAATATCTCATTCATGGATGTTCTTTTACGACATACGATCAAAGAATCATTTTATTTGCAGAAAAGAATGGTTGTTTTTTCCAATATGCAACTTCCTAAGCTCTACACGACCGTACTAACCCACACCACCTTCACCTAGAACAACTATGATGATTCTGATCCTGATCTTATGGACTCAAGTACCTGTACAACCTCAGCCATGCTTGGTCTTCTTGAAGGGACATCGTTTGTACAGATTAGCCCCAGTTTCATAACTTGTATCAATTCGGTCTCTGAAAAACCCCGCAAACTTCTGTCAAAACAATCTGAAGCAGAGCCAGTCTCCAACAACCGGTGAACATATTCACACAAAACTACCACCTCATTTACTGTTGGACTCTCCACTGGTTTCCTCCCAGTGACCAGCTCCAACAGAATCACTCCAAAGCTGTATACATCACATTTCTCACTCAGTCTCAGGCTTTGAGCCAACTCTGGTGCAACATACCCTACTGCATTATGGAATTTGGTTAACCCATAATTATCCAAAATAGGAAGTAACTTGCCCAACCCATAGTCAGACAACTTGGCCTCATAACTTTCATCTAAGAGTATGTTGGTGGATTTGATGTTGAGATGGAGTATTGGAGGCCTACAATCATGGTGAAGATAGGAAAGAGCCCTAGCTGTTCCAAGAGCGACTTGAAACCTTCTAGACCAATTTAGTTCACTGTTGCCAACCCCAGCACTGGTACCTGGAAAATTAAGCCCGTGTAGATTGTCATACAGATTACCATTCGGAACGAACTCCGACAAAATTAGCTGCATCGTTGGAGACCAATAGTAACCTTGAAATGCAACCAAATTGGGATGTCTAAGGTTACCTAAACGTCCAATTTCTTGCTCAAATTCATCTTGACTTCTAATTCGACCAAGTGTCTCAAGCTTTTTCACTGCAATTGAGATCCCACCTTCAAAATTAGTTCTGTAGACTGTTCCAATGGACCCACCACCTATCATACATTCCTTGTCAAGCAATGCTTTGGTGCCTGAAATCCAATCTTCATATTTTGTGGGCAAGCTCTTGCTGAATAGAACTAGCTTCCCAATTATAACACTGGAATCTGTTGAAGCCATCGGTGTGCTCTCAACAACCAATGTTGCATCATCTTGCTTCCTGCTGCGTGCCCTGATGTTCATGAATGATACCACAAAAACCCCAATAAGGATCAGTACAGCTGCAACAATTGCCACGATGACAGAATTACTAAGCACCTTGCTCTTCTTAGCAGTGGTTGTACCATTCCTACCTTCTGAACAAGAAAGTTTCAAAGGGGGACCACAGAGTCCAGGATTGTCAAGAAATGCAGATGCACCAAATGCCTGGATTCTTGATAACAAAGGAATGGCACCCGAAAGATTGTTGGAGGAGAGATTCAAATGTGTTAAGTTTGCCAAGTTTCCAAGGGAATATGGGATCCCTCCAGAAAGTAAATTTTGTGATAAATCCAGGATTTGAAGTCTTGACAAGTTTCCCAAAGACTGTGGAATGCTATCTTTGAGCTGGTTGCTGTGTAGATCAAGGACTTCCAAGGAAGTCATATTGTAAAGCGTATCAGGAATTTCTCCATCTAAATAATTATGAGAAACATTCCTGCATCAGCATATCAGACAGTAAGACAAATGTGTTAAGATTAAGCATGTTATTAAACTCTAGACGCTTGAAGAAGTTGTTAAGACTCACAGCTCTCGAAGAAACATGCAATTGCTTATGGCTTTAGGAATTTCACCGACAAGACTGAGATTGTGTAAATCCAATACAAGAAGTAGCTCGATGCCTCCAAGCTCTGCGGGGATTGTCCCATCTATTAAATTGTTGCCCAAGTTGAGAACCAAAAGCATCTTCAATTCTCCAACTGCAACTGGTATACTCCCATTCAGCCTGTTAAACCCCAAGTTCAAGACTTTAAGATTTTTGCAGCTGGTAATGCTTAATGGGATCTCGCCTTTCAAATCATTGACTGAAGCATCAAAGAATTCCAATCCCTCACTGCAAGTTCCAGTTCCTGGTATCTCCCCTTGAAACCAGTTATAAGATACATTGAAATAGCTCATGTTTTGCAATCCAACAACCTCAAATGGAGCCAATCCTGTAAACGCATTGCTGCTGAGATCCAAAAAACTCAACCTCTGGCAATTTGGAATCTTATCCTGAACATTCCCAGTCAGCATATTACTCCTCAAGGACAGATAACGTAAAACAGGAAGTTCACAAATTCGGGGAGGCAATTCACCGTTCAGATTATTAAAAGAGAAATCAAAGCCTTCAAGCCTGGAACAGTTCACAATTGAACTAGGAATTTGACCAGAAAGAATGTTATGAGAAAGAGAAACGAACTTAGTCTTGTAACAAAACTTGAACAAAGCAGAGGGAATCTCTCCACTATAACCGTTCCTTGACAGATCAAGAAATCTTATATTTGGTAAGTTGCCGATGAAATCTGGGATTGAACCAGATAAGGCATTAGAGCTCAAATTTATCTTCCACAATGTGCTTAGTTCTGCGTATTCTTCTGGAATATTACCAGTAAATCGATTTCCATATAATGTCAAGATTCTTAAAGACCTCAAACCTGATAGTGCTGGTGGCAGAACCCCATACAGGCTAGCGTTCCACAGAACAATCCTCTCCACAAATCCAAGAGAGTTGCAAAACACACCACTGTACTCACAAGAGTTGCCACTTGGAACCCATGTAGCCAAGCTATTGTAGGGATCACTAATGGCTGCCCTGAACTGCAACAAGATCTCCTGCTCAGTAGCCGGGGAGACTCTGGTAGGGAATCCAAGAAAGTAAGAGATTAGGAGCAAAACAGCATGAGAAAGAAAAAATTGGTAAAATCTTCTCATGCTCGCTGTACACTTGCTGTACAATGAATCCACCTATTTGGCATTATCAATACTGGATCCAACAGAGGATCTGGGTCAGTTTCCCCCTTCACTTGAGAGGGAAAATTTGGAATTGTAGAACGAAAAATACAAAAACAGAATCATATAACCGAGGTAGCATCATTTTCAACTCTTGTTAACGCTGAAATTAAAGAAGCTCCTAAAATTGCCAACACATTAACGCATAAAACAACGGGAAAATATGACCAACCCTTTTGTTTACTACACAAAACAAGGCGTCTGGGACGTCTCCCTTTTGTGGGGTTGAGTAAAGAAAAGAACTTTAAAGAGAGGCAGAGAAGCATGGGATGTGATGCAATGAAAACAGTTGAAAAATGGTGGAATCGGTAGTGACTGCTGAGAAATGCCTTGGCTGGAAAGGAAACAGTTGAGTCAATTTAATAACTCTGCTTTAAGAAGTCCCACTCTCTCTCTCTCTCTATAGGCATACCAACTGAAGATGAAACCACGTGCATGTCCATTTCTCTCTCTCCCTGTACGCGATAACATCTAAGAATCACCTTCCGGGTATAATATGCATTTATTCCTTCTCACCAACAATTGCCCCTCTCATTCATTGTCTCATTATTACGAGAACAGACCAAGAAATATAGAAGAAGAAGAACAAGAAGAAGTTGCTAAACAGCAAAGGAGGAGAAAAAGTAAGGCTAGAAAAGAAGAAAAGATGGTCCATAAATATGTGGGTTGGACTTGTCTGTGCTTGAGTTGTTGACTAGTTCTTTTTCTGCTGGATTTAGATTTTAGAGGGTATTGCAGGGCAACTCCATTTTTTTTCAATCTGGCCCAAGGTGATGATGGGACGTCAAATTTGGAATCTTTCTACTTATTTTATTTGTTTATTGTTCGTTGCTTAATCGTTTAGCCGTCAGTCGTATATTCCCTTCCCAAAACAAACAGGAAGTAACGGTGCTGCTTTTATACCTTTTAGTGTGAGTGATCGATCTCAAGTTCTTTGAACGCTTCTAGCACCCCTGCCCTTTGTATTACGCCTATGCGATGTCCATTGTTGCGACTTGGTCCTCCCCTCTTATTACGTTGCGAAAACATGATTTCTTGGTCGGTGAAGAGAACGGGTCTACTTAAACTTCATCCAACCAAAACCCAAGCCTTATTGATACACGAAAAAGCCAAAAGAAATTGCTTTGACTTTTCCAGTCGGCATATAATATAATAGTGTGACGATAACTTCTCTCTTGTTTATTGTATGTTTTGCTTCCACTACGCTGTATGGTTTCTCCTAAATCTCTTAAAATAGGTGTTTTAACTCATTGAAAATGTCAGTTATTTAAAATTTGTGTAAAGAATTCTTTACGCTTTGCTTGGGGTAAACGATAGAGCCATTTATGTGTGTAGTTGGGATTGACATGAGAATATATCTAAACCAAATTAAATAATGCTATTACTATTAATCCTACTTGATAAAAATAATTAGCTTTTCAGATTTATCTAATTCATGATAAGTAATCTCAATCTCAATTCCAATTATATTTATACGTATAGTCCTAAATCTTACGTAAAATAGACAGGCAAACGAGGTTGATGGTCCAACTATCAAACTTTTTTTGGTATATGCCAAAAGAATGCTATACGTATTTTAGACATCACTGCTTTGCTTAGGAATTTTTTTTTTTAAGAAATGGATTTGTATAATGATTAATCAAGGGCATGTTTCTATTTATGCTATTTTGAAGAGGTTGTAAACATGTCTCGGCTGCCTTTTCTAAGAAATTAGCACCTGTTTTGCTCGTATAGCACCCTCCAAGCATCATATTGGGGTATACTTAACTACTGTTACTGCGTTAGTCTATAACAGAAAATAAACGACAGAAGAATAAGAAGCTATTAGATTAGGTCTTAATAACATCCGAGAATCTCCGGTCCCCACGGGATCGTCACGAATTAATCGTTGACCGTTGATGATAGGGTCAATTATCTCGTGTCCTAAAACCCATCTTCTTGCGGTGGTCCTCCTTCGTAGTTGTAAGTTCCTTCTTATACGCTGTTTGGCTGGACCCCACTCAAAATATGCATTTTAATGCGTACCTGTGGTTGCACAGTTGGC
Source organism: Erythroxylum echinodendron (assembly GCA_027575705.1). Taxonomy (NCBI): domain Eukaryota; kingdom Viridiplantae; phylum Streptophyta; class Magnoliopsida; order Malpighiales; family Erythroxylaceae; genus Erythroxylum; species Erythroxylum echinodendron. The sequence continues at coordinate 33,316,972 of JANZXR010000171.1, forward strand.
AGTTCTGGTGTGGACCAGAGCATCCGTTTCCTCTACACCAACGTCAACTACTGACGCGCTTCACGTTAGAGTACCTCCGAGGGCGGAGACAGGTAGACGATTCGCGAGTGGTCCTAATTAGCTTGTTGTCCGATTTACTGGAGCTCGCGCGTGGACTATGTCAAACGAGTGGTGGAGCCAGAAAATCGTACAAAATGGGATGTTTTAGAATCGGCTTCAAATATTGACCTATATCTACCTTGTACTTCAAAGGTGAAATCTCCCTTTTTCAGCACCCCCACATTCTGACCTGGTAGAATAATGTAGGAGTAAATCACGGTTTAATCTTACTCAATTTTTTAGAGAAGGAAAACCTATATCAATCTGTTTTGCTTGGCAGTGGTACCAACCAGTATTATCAGTATTTGAATTACTGACTATATATTAACTGACATCGAAAATTTTAAAAAAATTAGGTGTATTTTTACAAAAAATTTTATAACAAATACTAGTTATACTTTTTTAAAAAAGAATAATTAATCATATATTAAAATGAAAATTAAAAGGCCTCAAATTTTTTATTTCTTTTTAAAGTTGTTAATATAAATATAACAATATTTTAATATTAATAATAATTATATATTAAGATAAAATATATTTTTTATTATTCAAAATTAAATATTAAGATAAAAATTATATTTTGTATTGATAAAAATTTTGTATTTGATATTTTGATATAATTATTATTTATTACATGATAAAATTATAATATTTTAAATACTTTGTATTGTTTAATTTTTATTTTTTATGATGATAAAATAATCTTTCTCATATTAATTGTGGTTATTATTGATATATAAAATATGTGAAAATAATGTTAAGAAAAATAAATAAATTGCTGTTATTTTAAATTTACATTATTATAATTTTTTAAAACAAGTTTGATTTAAGTTATATTATACAATATTGAAGGATTATTTTGCATTTTTTTAAAATTTAGGTACTATTTTATAAATTTAAAAAATTGTCCAAAAGGGGACTCGATATTAACCAATACTGATACTAGAATTCAATCCAATACTAGATCCAATACAGTATTCGTAACATTGAGTTCAACCTATTGAGCTTACCTCTAGATGTTAAAGTTGCTGTCTCTCTATATTTTAGTTCTCAATTTCAAACAATTTTGATTCTTTAGTGTGAGTAATAATACAACACCGAATTCAACTTAATAGACGGATTGTATGTACATTTATTGCAAGATTTTGGAGGAACCATAATGAAGAGGGTGGACAAGAGTTATGTCAGGGAAAAAAAATTTGGAAAGTTAATTCTAATATGTAAAACTTTTAAGAAGTGAATCTAAGAAATTCTAAGTATATTTTTTAAGAACTGGAAAAGGTATTCGCCATTATGCAACAGTTGGACAGTTATGAAGTTGGAAATGTCATTCCATAAAGTTTTGGTTGGAAAGTATTATTACATGGATGATTGCTAATTAAGATGGAGAAATGTAAAGGTATACTGTACATAGGGCATAATAATGTCCGTAACATGGAAGAAACTAGTTTGGCTGGTGTTTTAGATGGGATATTCATGATCATTGCATCGCACGTTCTTCCTCCTGCCAAAATCCAAGTTCCTTCATCATCAAGAAGTTCAGGAACTGAATGATTGATAGCAATAACTAACAGCTGAAACTGTGCTGAATAATCTTTTTATATTAGTTGTTTTTAGGTAAGCCGGAAACAGGACTTTTTTTTTACTACTGCAACGATTTAGCTTTTCCGCATAATAATGTCAATGCATTGCCATAATTGCAGATGGAGTATGCCTAAAGAAACAAAAAGAGAATACATGGAACAATGTGACTCTACATAAAGTAATTATCCCAAGGTTTTAGTTTATTAGCTGACTAACTTTTCACTGGCACATTAGTTATGATTATGAGTTCAAATTTTATTAAAACAGAGAAGAAAATGCATTCTCTTAATTCTTTAAGTATTGTGTAAACCTACCTTGACGATTTGAATAATTTAACTTTAATATTTTATTAAAATATAAGTTACATCGTAATATTTTAAAAAAATTTAACTAAAATTTAATATTTAAAAATGTTTAAGATAAATAGTGAATAAATATAAATTTGCACAATTAATTTATAAAGTAATACAATTTTATTATGTTTTATTAAACATATAAATTTTCGTGACACAAATATATAGTACAATTAAACTAACATATCATATTAAACTTAAATTTATATATTTTTAATAAATCTTAATTAAACCTTATTAATTTAATTTAATCTTAATTAAACTATTTTAAAACTAAAAATTCCTAAATATTAAATTTCCCAACTCCAAATATGTCTTCTTGTTGGCGCGTGATTGGGTAATTTGTAGGCGATTTGTATGGAAAGAATTATATTTTCCTATATAAGATGTGTGCATTATAGGAAATATGATTGATATGTCTTGATATAATCCTCTAATATAGGATCTCTGCAATGGCCATATATACGAGCCTATTTAAAGGCTTTCTCCTAAAGAAGAAATATACAACAAAAAACTTTAGACTTCAATATCGTATCAAAGCTTATCCCAAGCTTTGTTCATAAACCTCAAACCGTTGCCTTAGACTAACCAAAATTCTCATTCATAATTGGTCTTAAAACAAGGGACCAACTATGGATGACAAAAATACTAATATTGTCACCATGAACCAAAATGCAACCTTAATTGAATCACCTAATCTCAACAACTTGCCTTTTGGATTTAGATTGAATGATACAAAATTCAAGATCTGGTCATAAATGATTGAAAAGAATGCATGAGAAAAATTCTAGTTACTCAAAATGGTACACTAAGGACGCAATTGTGCGAGGATGGTTATTAAAAACCATCGAACCACATCTCCTTCGCTTGTTTCTTGATCTTCTATCAGCCAATGAAATCTGAGATAACGTCCCCCAAACTTTCTATGATGATACTAATTAATACCAATATTATGAATTACATTGTAAGGCCACGAGATAAAGCAAAATGGACATCCAGTCAACATTTATTATGCTGAACTCAACAACGTATGGGAAGAAATGACACCCAATTAGGATGGTATGTACCATAGATTTCCAAACTAGAAAAGAAGAAAATAAAAATATTGAATGTATGACTTTCTTGAGAGATTGGACGAGCTGTTCGATTATGCTCGAAGTGATATCCTTTGAAAGAAATGTCCTAGGTATTGAGGAATGCTTTAATATTGTTCAACGAGAGGCTCAACATCAAGTTACTGTGGTCAAAAAAAGGAATAGTGGTGAAGGTTTATCCATGGCAATGTTCTCCCAAACCACCAAATCTAACTATCACATTCCTCGAGCTGTTGAGGAAGCGGAAAAAGATAAGTTGCATTGTAGTCACTGCAATGGTACTCGTCATACCAAAGATACTTGTTTTGAAATTAATAACTATCCGGAATGGGTTTTAAAAAAATGAAAGCAAAACATAACACGAAACAATAGACGTTCAGCTGAAGCAAGAGTGGCTAATACAACAGATACTGTTCTTGGTGTGGTTGCTATGGCAATAGGAAAAAACAAACATACTGAAACAAGTGAATTACTCTCTTTAGTCAATCGTATATCCTTGAATGATCTCCTACTACCTCAGGTAACACTGACATGGTTTTTGGGTTGATGTCGTGACATATGTAGTTTATCTCATGAACCAAATGTTAAGCCCGATGGCACGGAAATACGGAATAATAAAAATAATCAATCATAATAATGACACACAATATTTAACATGATTCACCCAAAACGTTTAGGCTACGTACACAAACTCTAATCCGCTTCTTCTCCCACTAAAAATAGTAGGCTTACAAAGAGAGACTTCCCTAAAATAAATTTAGGGGTACAATAATTTTCTTGAGCTAAACCAAAATAATAACACACAAAAGTATTTCTCAAAAATACCCAAAAGTATTTTTCCTCAATATTTTGTCACTCCTTTTTAAGAAAAGACCCTAAAAATACAACCCAATTTTCTCTCTATATCTCTTTATTTTCTCTCTACTGTATTGTGATGTTCTTTTAACTTAATGAAGGAGCCTTATATAGGCCTCCAAGCTATAAAATTCGTGTCAAACTTTGCTTACAAAGTTTGGCAGCAGCCAGCAGTAGCCCATATGTGGCTGCTACTTTGACTTTTGTTGTTTTGTTGTTTTTAATGTATGGTGTGTCCCTCATATGGGAGGTATCTACCTAATAATTCTCTCCCTTCTGACTACATGGAAGATCCACCAAACCAGCCGTTTCCCTACAAAACATGAACTTTTCCTTTGGAAGAGTCTTCGTCAACATATCTCATCCATTTTCATCTTTATAGATCTTTTGGAGTTGTAACATCTTTTTCTCCAGCACATCCCTGATCTAATTATACCACATATCAATATGCTTCGATTTGGAATGAAAAGAGGCATTCTTCGTAAGGTGGATAATACTCTGACTATGGCAAAATAACTAATAATCGTTTTACGAGAATCCATATTCAGTTTAGAACTTTTTCATCCATAGCAACTCTTTGCAAGCCTCAGTTGCTGTAATAAACTCAGCTTCAGTTGCTGACAATGTAACACATTTTGTAGCTTTGACTGCCACGACAAAGCTCTCTCTGAAAAATTAATCAAATATCCGGAGGTAGATTTTTTGGAATTAACATCACCAGCCATATCTGCATCAATATAGCCGACCAATACATATTTGTCTTATCCAAAACGTAGGCATATTTTAGAGGTTCCTCAAAGATATCTGAGAATCCACTTAACAGTATTCTAGTATTCCTTTCCAGGATTAGAAAGGAACCTAGTCACTACTCCGACGGCATAAGCAATATCTTCCCGTGTACTCACCATGACATACGTTAAGCTTCCAATCGCTGAAGCATATAGAATCCGTTCCATTTCTCTCTTCTCTTCATCCGTTGAAGGACTCTATCTAGAACATAGTCTAAAGTGGATAGCAAAAGGACAACTAACCGCTTTAACCTTATCTATGTTGAATCACTCAAGCACCTTTTCAATATACTTCTCCTGAGACAACCATAACTTCTTAGTTTCTCGTTTCGAACAATCCTCATCCTAAAGATCTGTTTTGCTGGCCCCAAGTCTTTCATGGAAAAGAACTTACTAAGTTGTACTTTGAAGCTATCAATTTTGGAAACGTTCCGATCAACAATCAATATATCATCCACATAGAGCAATAGGATGATGAAATCATCGTCAGAGAACTTATGAACAAATACACAGTGATTTAAAGTAGTCTTCTTGTAGTTGTGCTCCCCCATCACCAACTCAAACTTCTTATACCACTGCCTTGGTGCCTGTTTTAAGCCATAGAGGCTTTTTCTCAATCTGCAAACATAGTCCTCTTTTCCTTTCTGCTGGAAACCCTCTGGTTGTTCCATATATATCTCTTCTTCCAAATCACTATATAGGAAGGCTGTTTTGACATCCATCTGCTCAACCTTCAGGTTGAGACTTGCTGCTAATCCCAACACCGTGCAAATTGAGGTCATTTTCACAACTAATGAGAAGATTTCATTAAAGTATATACCTTTCTTTTGATTGAAACCCTTGACTACTAGTCTTGCTTTGAATCTTGGATGGGAACTGTATTCTTTATGCTTGATTCTGAACACCCACTTATTCTTCAATGCTCTCTTGCCTTTAGGCAACTTCACCAGCTTAAACGTCTTGTTCTCATGCAAGGATTTCATTTCGTCTTACATGGCTTCCATCCACTTCTCCTTATGTTCATCATCAATGGCTTCATTGAAACTTTCTGGTTCTCCCCTGTCAGTGAGTAATACATACTCTTTTGGAAAATATCTGGTAGAGCCTTGCACCATTATGCCAGACCTTGCATGATAAGAAGAGTTATTTAGGGTTGTCAGTTGATCATCTCCATCAACATTACACTCATCACCATCAACATCTGATGGTTCATCTTTAGCAGGAATATTTGGGGCTTCAGGATAATATCCTAAACATCATCTCCAACTTGTCTTGGCACCACTATTGGGGGTTCCTCAAACTCAACTGAATTGTCAGTGGACTTTTCTACTTTGTCCATGTATTTGATAGTTTGGTCCTCAACAAACACAACATCTCTGCTTCTAACGAGCTTCTTTTGCATAGGATCATAAAACCTATAGCCAAGCAGGTCTTGGACATAACTAATGAATACACATTGCCTCGTCTTAACGTCAAGTTTACTCCTTTCAACATTTGGACCATAGACATAGGCTTTGTAACCAAATACCTGTAAGTGATCATAAGAAATGCCTCTTCCTGACCACACCTTCGCTGGAGCTTCGTACTGAAGGGGGACATAAGGTGAATGGTTCAACACATAAGTTGTTGCGACTAGTGCTTCACCCTAGAACACCTTCGATAATTGTGAATGAGAGAGTAAGAATCTGATTCTCTCGATCAAAGTTCTGTTCATCCTTTCAACCAAGCCATTTAACTGTGGAATTTTTGGAGGTGTTGATTGATGTCGAATACCATGCTCTCTACAGTAAGCATCAAATGAGCCTGTGTACTCTCCACCATTGTTAGTCCTAATGCACTTCAACTTCTTGCCAGTTTCTCTTTCCACCATGGTTAGAAATTGTATGAAAACATCTACTACTTGATACTTGGACTTCAGCATGTATACCTAAGTCTTTCATGAATGATCATTGATGAAAGTCACAAAATATTGGGCACCACCTAAGGACTTCTTGAAAGGCCCCCATACATCTGAGTGTACCAACTCTAACACATATTTTAGTCTAGAAGGAGGAAATCTTTTGAATGAAACTTTGTTTTGTTTTCCAGCTAGACAGTCAGCACACTTCTTCAATTGGATCTAGTTCAATCCCGGCAAGGCATTCTTCTTGACCAAACGTGTCATTGACTTCTCACTCATATGGCCTAAACACCTGTGCCATAACTCGATCTTGCTATTATTCTCCGCAACATTCACAACTTGCTGGGAGAGTTTTGTATGGGTCACGAACAACTTTGACTACTTCGTGCCCTGTGCCACCACCAATGAGCCCTTAGTGAGCTTCCCTTAGTCATTATGGAAAGTATTACAGAAACTTTCCTCATTAAGATTGTCTACGAAAATTAGATTGAGGCGCATATCTGGAACATACTTGACATCTCTCAAAGTCAGTTTTGTCCTATTCATGGTCTCCAATAACAAATTACCTTTGCCTACAACTTTTGAGAAGTTATGATTTCCCATCTTCACAACATCAAAATCTCCAAGGGTGTAAGATGAGAAAAGTTCTCTTTGCGATGTCGCATGAATGGTAGCACCACTATCAATCACCCAAGTAGTTTCCTAGATTGTAAAATTGATAATATCATCATCATAGACAATATTAAACTCACCCACTGAGTTTGTTTCACCATCACTGCTATCTACCTTTTTTGCCTCTTTGCCTTTGTTCTTCTTCTGGTCCTTATAGAACTTTCAGAAAAATCTTTTGATATGCCCTTCTTCTTATAGTAATGGCACTCAACATTTGCAAATTTGTTGGATTTTTCTCTGCTCTTATCTCTACCGCTCTGGCCTCTATCTTCTCTCCTCCCCCTCATTGTTGTGAGCAAGACTTCTAACTGTGAAGAAGTTGATCCTTGCGATCGCCGTCTCATTTCTTCATTCAGAATGCCACTCTTAACTGTCTCCATGTTTACCACGCCATTTAGAGCAGAATTCGTGATTGATACCTTGAAGGTTTCCCATGACTCTGGGAGAGTTGCCAGCACCATAACAGCAAGTACCTCATCATCGAACTTTATCCTCATACTTAACAACTGATCGACAATACCTTGTATTTCACTAAGGTGATCTGCCACAGTTGTGCCTTCATGATATTTTACTTTCATCAATCTGGTCAAGTAATTAACTTGTTATTGCCAACTTTGGAGGCATACAGCTCCTCGAGCTTATCCCATAGTATTCTGGCATTTGATATGCTAGAAATGTGGTTGTACACATTATCTTCAACAAATTGTCGTATGTAGCTGCACACTTGATTATGCTCAAATTTCCAATCATTTGTCAACTTCGCTTCAGGTTTTTGAACACTAAATACTGATAAGTACATCTTCGTCACGAACAAGAGATCCTTCATCTTGTTTCTCCTTATATGGTAATTTGTGCCATTTAGGTTGACCATCTTGCTTATCGTTGCCTCCATTTAGATCAGTATTCAATAAGCTTTGTCGATCTAAAAAATTTTTCCTGCAGTAAATAGTACCCCTGTATGGATGAATATTATCCGTATGAATAAATAGTACTCCCGTCGTAGACCTCAAGAGTAATTCTTATTTGATGTGAAAGATCAGACAATGCTGTAACCGCAGAGTATACTAGGAATTATCTTAGCTCTGATACCAATTGTTGAGCCCGCTGGCACCGAAATGCTGAATAATAAAAATAATTAACCATAATAATGACACACAATATTTAACGTGGTTCACCCAAAACGTTTGGCTACGTCTACAAACTTAACGTGGTTCACCCAAAACGTTTGGCTATGTCCACAAACTCCAATCCGCTTCTTCTTTCACTAAAAATAGTAGGTTTGCAAAGAGAAACTTCCCTAAATTAAATTTAGGGATATTTTCTCACTCCCCTTTTAGGAAAAGATCCTAATTTTCTATAACTCTCTCTTTTCTCTCTGTTGTGTTGTGATGATCTTTTAACTTAATGAAGGAGGCCTTATATAGGCCTCTAAGCTGTAGAATTCGTGCCAAACTTTGCTTAGCATTCAATAGCAGCACATATGTGGCTGCTGCTGTGACTTTTGTTTTTTTTTTATTTTAAATGTATGGTGTGTCCCCCATATGGGAGGAACCCGCCTAACACCAGATGCCATCGCGAGTTCTCTCCTTTTGCACTCCTTTATAGGTATTTAATTAGCATGTTCAGATTCCATCTTTTCTACACTTGGATCCTCGATTATTTGAATGTGTCACATAGGTTTACCCACGAAAAGACCAACACGCCAACTAGATCCTTGTGCAGTGCACAATGTGTTTCTTAATTTCCATTCCCATCAAAAAGGGTACAAGTGTTACCATCCTTCAACTCATCACACATATATTAGCATAATTGTGACCTTCTTCGAAACAAAATATTTTTTCCTCTCTGGATCAGTCCACCTCTAGTCCTCTAGGGGAGCTACAATGTGATGCCTACAACTGGATTGATCTTTTGTAAGTCACTTAGCTATCTGGTTTAGGGGAAGCTCAAAATCAAGACCAACAAGAAGACCCAAGTGTAATTCTTGATTTGAATATTACATATAACCTCGAACATATTTCTGTTGAATCAAGTGAATAATAAGATAGCCACGATGAAGCAACCCCTTCCTCTGCTCAAGTACACGTTTAAGATCAAACGGATATTCTTGAGGTAAGTACCCCTGAAAGTGTTTTTCCTCTATTATTACCTACTTTATCTTACTCTTTGCCTTCCAAACAAAATCGAGGCAAACCACCTGACAGGTACTCTTTAGATGGAAAAGTGAGATATGTAATTACACAGTATATCTCTACGCATAGACTGTCATCACAACACCAAGCATTTGTGAATGAGATGGAGAATATAAAAATACCTACAAAAGTTTATGGAGCTCTGAATAACCCAAATTGGGCAGAGGCAATGCGAACTGAAATGGAAGCAATACAAAAAAAATGGCACATGGAATATTGTACCTCTCCCTTTAGGAAAGAATCCATTAGGTTGCAAATGGATATTTACCCTCAAGTATAAAGAAGATGGGATAATTGATAGGTACAAGGTGGTGCTAGGAGTAAACGGGTATACACAGTCATTCAGGATTAACTATTGAGAAAATTTTGCTGTGGTTACAAAACTGAACACCATTAGAATCTTTTTATCCTTGGTAGAAAATTTTAATTGACCTTTGAAACAATTTGATGTGAATAATGCATTCTTCCATAGTGATTTGGAAGAGAAGTATATATGCACTCCCAACTGGGTTCAATACTCCACAGTATAGTGGATAAGTGTGTAGATTACGAAAAGAATTATATGGTCTGAAAAAATCACCAAGGGCATAGTTTGGGAGGCTCACAAATGCTATGAAATCAATTAGTTATCACCAAGGCAACTCCGATCACACTCTATTCATCAACGCAAGAGTGGCAGAGTTACATTAGTTATTATCTATGTAGATGATATGGTTATGACTAGTGATGACACAAACAAAATGAAAAGGATTCAAGAATGCTTATCTTCTGAGTTTGAAATGAAAGATTTATGAGGCCTAAAGTATTTTTTATGGATTGAAGTTGCAAAGTCTAAGGATAGTATATATCTATCACAACGAAAGCATATACTAAATCTCTTATCTAAAACTAGTATACTAGAATGTAAACCAGTAGAGATTCCTATTGTTCAGAACCATTGTCTTGCCATTTACCTAAATCAAGTTCCAACAAACAAGGAAAGATCCCAATGATTAGTAGGGAGATTAATTTATTTGTCACCCACACGTCCAAACATTGTCTATGCCATTGGTATGGTAAGTCAGTTTATGCATGCTCCAAGTGTAACACCCCCACTGCTATAAGGTATATACCGGAACATCTTTATGACATTCTAGCACATGCCCTATAACAACGACATGTTAACTATCACACTTTCACTTTATCATATGATAATTTATCCCACTTAATCATGGCATCTACTATCATACAAGAAAGTCACCAAATTTTTTAAAACCAATTTCCTCTTTTCATTTCATCAATCTGAATGTACATACATTATAGCTTTCAAAAATCTGTACATGTACATCATCATCTTCTAATACAAAATATATTACATAAAAGAGGAAATACAAAAGATCTAACTAAATCCTTCAGTCCAGCTGATTGACCTTTGAGCTATATCTTCTTCACAAAAGTACAAGAATTAAGCTTCTTGTATGGTCTCTCAGTAGCTAGAATCCTCTTTGTATCCTGAAATGTCAACGTGCAATTTTGGGTGAGTTTTATGAATTTAGATGAGGTAACCATCATCGATGGTTCACTCAATTCATGCAACATATCATTTCACATAACAGATAATTAACATTATCGCATTCTTTTAGATATAATATAACATGTCACATTCTCATTTAAGAGTTAGACAGTTGCATTTCAATCAATCAAACATACTTAATACAATTAATATGGAATGCACATGTGACTCTTTTCTAATTATTACGTTGTTATGACTAAGTGCCTAAACTGTCCCGTATCTATTATGGATACCAGGCTCATTGATACTTTCCCCTATCTGTTGAGGATACAGGGCTCATTTTACATAGTGAGCCTTTGGCTCTTAATCACATTCAGAGCTTTGAGCTCATTTTCGGTAGCTACTCCGGTGACAACTCTCATTATCTGATCATACATTCATGTATGGAATGCATCTTATAATCAATCAATCAATTCAAGAAACAATTAATTCTTCCCATTCACATACAAGTAGCACTTCAATATCTCATCCATACATCACAATCATCGGACCTTCGTGTCCGGACTTCAGTACACAACATTACACATTCATAGGATAAATCAAAATAGAATTTAACACAACAGTAATTGAGTGAGACTGTGTAGGTTATTCACAATTTGCTTCTGAAGCTATTGCCTCGAAGTTCCAGCAACATCTGGATGTTGACGTTCCAATTGCTCCTATAAAACAAGCAATATATGCACATCACACTTTAGCACAATTATAAATATCCATTTATGCACATGTATGAATATGAAATATGTACAATGCATGTTCATGACAATCCCGATATCTTTCCATTATTCTCCTAACATAATCATACATATTTCCAAACTCACATAGTTATCATTTATACTTATGGTTTATACCTCAATAAAACCATAAAAATCAAAATTCATAACTCATTTCTTCAATTTAGATTTTTCCTAAGATACACTTTCGGGTCATCTTTCCATGATCAATCTAATAATGAAAAAGAATTAATTCGAGGGTACTTTATTCTAGAAAATTGTTCGTCTGGCACTTCGTCTGGTGCTTCTGCTTTGTCTAGCACTTCTTCTGATGGCTATATCTTTTGCATCCGAAGATCAAAAATCCCAAACTTTATATCGTTGGAAAGCTAAGAAGAATACCTACAACTTCCAAGAAGACACTCTGTCTAATTCACCCTAGATCAATATAGATTTGCCCTAGAACTCATAACATGCTTCGTCTGGTACCTACATTTCGTCTGGTACCTATGCTTCATGCCTTTTAAACTTAAGTGACTTGTCAAAAATGCCCTCAATTCATTCTAAGGCAAAATTCAAATTTCATACTTATTCCATAAAATGTCATGCTTAATTCAATAAAAAACAAAATTTCGGGGGCCAACAACATGGATAACGAGATGTTACACCAAGTGAAGATCATATGGTTACTGTAATGAGGATTTTGAGTTACCTAAAGGGGGCTCGAAGAAAAGGTTTGAGCTTTAAGAGACATGGACATATGGAAGTGAAAGGATTTATTGATGTGGATTGGGCACAAATCATCAGCGATCGAAGGTCTACCTATGGCCATTTTGCATTTGTTGCTGAAAATCTTGTCGTACGGCAAAGTAAAATACAAAATTTAACGTCTTTAGCAAAAGTATAATACAGAGACATGATTCATTAGATATGTGAACTTTTATGGCTTAGAATCTTGCTTACTAAAATAAGTTTCAAGCTATAGGAACCTATGCTATTATACTATGACAATTAAGCAGCCTGAGAAATAGCTAATAATCCAGTTCAATATGATCGAACTAAACACATTGAGGTAGACCGACACTTCATCAAAGAGAGGCTGAATTTGAAGTTGGTGGATATTCCTTTCATTCGATCAAGTGAGTAGCTAGCAAACATTCTAACCCATGTAGTTCCTGCTGGAGTTCATAATAAATCTCTATCCAAGTTAGGCTATATTTTCGCACCAACTTAAAAGGGAGTGTTGGTGTGTGATTAGCTAATTTGCACGTGATTTGTATGGAAGGAAATATATTTTCCTATATAAGATATGATAGGAAATATGGTTGATATGCCGTGATATAATCCTCTAATATGGGATCTCTGCAACATCCATGTATATGAGCCTATTTAAGGGCTTTCTTCTAAATCAGAACTATACAACAAAAAAAACTTAGACTTCAACACTTCCCTGAATCATTGTGTCCTCTCATATCATCGTCTTTCCCTCTCATTCCTTTTTCGACCAACGACAGTCCACAGATCCTAAAAAGGTAGCACCAGACACTCTAGCCATTGAGCTTTTAGTCTATGATTGAGTCATGTTTACATTTTAGCCCCGGTTGAGCTTCTTTCCAACCAACGGTTGAAGATGTTCAAATTTGTGTGAGAATCCGAGTTGACATTGTTGAAACAGCTGTATAAATCAAAGAATAAGAACAAAAACAGTTCAAATGAGGTACTTGTAGAGATGAGAAGCCAGTTTGAAGACATAACCTTAAACCTGATTTTAAGTATTATTGTTGGGGAATCTGTAGAATATGAGAAGTGGTTAAAAGAGTGTAAACAAAAGAAGTTGATCGAGACAGGAGGCTTTCACAAGTTTGATGCTCCAAATTCTTCATAATACAGAAGTGGCTTCTCTTCTAGTGCTATTTTGCTAGAATATGTAGGCTGTAGTTGGTGGGAAAAGGAGCGTGAGTAAAAACAAAAAATTAAAAAGAAGACAATAAGTGGCATTAAATAGATAAATTAAATTGAGAAATTTGAAAAATTAAAGGTCTTTTGAGTTAAAAAATTTAATTAAGGTTTAAGTAAATTATTGACGTTAAATGAAATTAATTAGATTTAATTAAGGCTTAACAAAAATTAAATAAAATTAACAAATAAATTTAAGTTTGATATAATATATAGTTTTATTGTATGACCTGAAATAATAAGACTCACATATCTAATAAAAATAAATTTACATCAAATAAAAAGTTTAACTAGGTTGGAATCAAATTATTTAATTAAAATTAAATAAAATTGACAAATAAATTTAAGCATGCTCGTCTTAATGTGTCATTTGACAAACAAGTAATACAATAGGACTCTTATGTCTATTAAAAATAATAAATTTAAGTTACGAAAAATTAAAATTTGTTTACATTTCTATTCACGTAAACATTAACAAATGTTAAGATTAGGTATGAGTATGTTAGATACCAATTGGTGAAATAATATCTCTCTTCATAATTTTTAATATGGGACTTTTTTACTTAAAAAGAGAATCTTTTGTTACAATAGAAAAAGATTAAATTTATAATTTTTGTGCTGTATTTTATGAAGGATCCAAAATCTATCTTACAAAGATATAAAAATATATAACAACTACTTAAAAAATGTTTGTATTTAAATATTTTTATAAATATATATTTTCATGTCTAAATTTTGTAAATATTAAAAAACATTTGCACATTAATATATATTTAAGAATAGTTACCATATTTAAAAATAAATGTTAATATTAATATTAATTTTATTATAATTATAAATTAAAATAACAAGTATATAACTTAAATTTAAATTTTCTCTGTATCTAACATTAAACTTTTGCTCAAAATCAAGTTAGTGTTAGGGATGACAATGGGTCGGGTCAAGCTTAGGCAAAGACACTGCCATGGCGGGTTGCGGGCCGGCCCGTGGCCGGCACGGGTCGGGATTAGCAGGCCCGTGGCCCCGCCCACCGAGGGGCCGACCGGCCCGTGGCCCAGCAGTTGGGCCAGCTATATATATATATATTTTAATAAAAATTATACAAAACTGTGTCATTTTGGACGAAAAGACATCATTTTGGCAGACCATGGTCAGCCCGTGACCTGCCAACTCAGGCAAAAAATCGGGCCGGGCCGAGCCAGACCAAACGAGCCGGGTCAAAATTGCCATCCCTAGTACACTGAAAGAAGGGCCATACTATTGAGCTACAAGCTCATGGCGTATTTGTTTCTGGTTTACCTTCTATTTTTGTTTTTGATTTTTGATTTTTATTTTTAAGTTCAGTAAAAAATTCTTTATTTTTAGTTTCTGTTTAATTTCTTCCTATTTTTAAAAATTGTAAAAACCATAAAAAATATTTTTGTTTTTATAATATGATTTATTATCATTTAAATATATATTATTTAATTATTAATAAAAATTATGAATAATTTCATTTAATATTATGCATTTAATAAATTAAAATTAATTATCAATAAAATTATGAACAATTGAATTTTATTTAACTTTTATAATTAATTATATGTAATTAAATTCTAATAATTATTAATAAATATAATTAAAATTAAAATATATAATATTCAAATAAAATTTTATTTAATAATTAAAATATATTTCAAATAAATATTAATTATAATATTTATAAATAAAATTTTAATTATAAATTATTTATTTTATTAAAATAGTATAATTTTATTAATAATTTGTTAATAAATATTATATAAAAGATTAAATAAACTTTATTTAATAAAAATAATTTATCTTTAAGTTTTACCTAATGTATAATTATCATCAGTGATAAAAATATAAATACATTAACATTAATAACTAAACAAGTTTTTGTTTTTATTCGAAAGAAAAACAAAAACAAAAAATTGAAAGCAAAAATTAAAAATTACAATAAACAAACAAAAATAGAATCAAACAGCCTTAAAATTTACAAATATATTTGGAACAAAATCAGAAAACAAGATGTCTGTCTGAGTCTTCAGGCAAATTATTCTGAAGCAGTAAAGCTTACATTTTTCAGCCTTGAGATACCTGCTAGGAGGAAACATCTTACGTGACAATATGTACAATGTGGGGAAGCAGGGGCTCGCCCATATAAACCGTACAATTTATGTTTCCTTCTCTAAAAGGACAAGTTCAGTCACAAATCTGCTCCTCTCTTTGAACGTGTACAATGAAGAAATTCATATACACCAAACTGAAATCTTGGTAGAAGGGCGGATACGTGCAATAATTGACGTCAATGAACTACATAACACTTTACATATGCACACTTGAATAACAAATTTTGCCTGATCTTTTGAGACTTTCATTTCAATCATATACAGATAAGAATAGAGGAAGGTGTAAAGAAAAGCTAGCTGAAATGAAAGAAATCAGAAAGCTTGCTTGTATGTGCGTTAGATTTTTCTCTTGTTCCTTGTTGTCTGTGCAGCATCATTGACATTGTCCTTCAATTAGTCGACCATGGATGAAGTGATTGAACGAATTTAACCACATCCACTAGTGCAATGACCAATTATGCAATTGTGAACACGCTGGTTTAGATTAATACTGACTCAAACTAGAACTGAGAGACTAGGCCAATAATGGTTCCCCTTGTGATACTCTTAGCTTCCTTTTCGAATATACCGTGAAGATAATTGTGGTAGCTACACTACAACAGAAACCAATAACGTTGAAGATAATTTGTGAAGCTGAAAGAGAATGGTGGTCATCAGTAGCATCTGCCAAGTCGTGTACAAGGATCCCACTGCAATAAATGGAAGAAATATAAAAGCAGCCATTAAGACAATATACACAGAAACACAAAACATTGCAGTTCTACATATTTTTTGGAGAAGACAGAGAACAACTAATAAAGAAGGGTTCCAAAGGAAAGGGAAAAAAAAGAAAGAAGAAGAGTAAACAGGGAAACATATGAATAGAACACAGGACCTTAAGTGAAGAATTTCTTGCATGAGAAGAAGAGAAAGAACAAAAAGGAAAAAAATAAGATCAAAATGAATATTTTCATGTTACACAAACTCTACTCCATAAACCATCCTCTGACCATTGAAAGTCCACCCCATACTCTTAAAGGACAGCTACCGACAAAACCCACTTAAGCTTATGTAACAGGCGAGGGTAGGGATGCGAAAAACAAAATGTTGGTAAATAAATGACTTGCATTTGGAAGAAAGAACATGTTCCTAAGGACTATAGAAAAATGCTTGCTTTTACTTTGGAGAAAGGCTAGCTTTTATTTTGGAAAAGGCTGTCGTTAAGTAAGATGAGGAAAAGAATTCACAAGGCAAAACAAGAAAGCGGCAAAACGGGCAAAGTAATCCAGGAATACCAACCTGGAAAAGAGATAGAAAACTACAACGAAAGAATCAGAATAAGAAAGAATACAATGCATCTAGTCATGAGAACAGAAATTGAGAGACAATTTTATGACTCCGTTTTCCTCTATGTACCATTTTCCTGCATCATGTATTTACCTTAACAACTGGTTGTGTTTGTTTCCATCCTCATCATTTTCCTGAAGGGAAATCTTCCAGTTTAAAGTTTATGTTAACTTCATTAATGTAAGTTTCGTTGCGCAGACAGATCCACTCACATGTAAGGGGAAAATAGGATATATCCATGTGAAAGGGGAAGGGAAAAAGCTCTTACGTATATATTGCAAGAAAAATATCTGGCACCATTCCAACCAATGAACCCAAGATATAAGGACCATACTTGACATTTGTTGCCACAGCACAGTAATTGTACAAGATATATGGGAATGGAGAAATCCTGATCAAAGTCACACTTCGAAACTGATGAAACCAGTTTCCTTCGCCAGCTGCTCTCAATATAGCAGCTTTCTTTGGATATTTTTCCAACCAACCCTGTATCAAAGATGTTTGATTAACCCTTCAAGTCTCAAAGTGTAGAAGGAAAAAGGGTGTGAGAATCACACTAATATCTTAGAACAGGGTACATACTTGAATTTTGTGAAGAAACAGGGAACCAATAAAAAATGGAAGCGATACACCCACGGCAATTGCTGATATAATTAACAGAAATCCAATGCCGTAACCAAATGTCATTCCGACAACCCACATAGAAGGTGTAGAAGGTAAAAGAAGTGCAGGGAATAAAGCCACAGTTGCAAAGAGCAGAACTGCCAGCACCGGGGTACTAAATGTTGCTGTCTCCCAGTTTATGATAGGTATAATCTCCTGCAGTTGAATTTGTATATGTCAGATAGCGAAAATGCTGATGTAAGCATGCAATGTAAATAGCATATATTCTGGTCCAGAATATTACTAACACAATCTATGGTTAGTTTTACCAAGCTTATTCTTAGGGAAAGGTTTATTTAGAACATATGGTTGCCATGCAATTCCGCAGGACCTTGGACATTAATCCTAATCACATTTTCAAAGGAGCATATGCTGCCATGGGATCCTTCATGGTGCAAGACAAAGAAAGTACCACAAAGAAAAAAACCCAGCTAAGTATCAAATTAAGCATAAGAACCATATAATTAACAAAAAGCCGATGACAAGTTAGTAAGTTTCGCTACAACAACTCTAAAGAATACAGAATATATCCATTAAGTACATTGTATCATGATTGACCTGGATATAAAATTGTCAGTCTTTGACTAAGGTACATATCACACTCATTTAAGATGCATACAGTGACTGGAAATCTCATTATTAGTACTAATCATGAAATTTGCAATGAAGATTATATTCTCGCAATTAAAAGTATTCCAGAGACAGAGAACACGTTTTATATAATCAATGGATCAACTCCATGTTCTGCAAGATCATAAAAAGGAAGATTTCAAAGGCCTATCCACAGTGAGGCAGAGTATGCTCAAGTAGCTTCAAATATCGCATGACAAGTTGCAAGGAAACCATGCTTCTTTAGCACAAGCATAATCCAAAACACGAATTAAATTAAGAACCAACTCCCAGATGCCACCACGCATGAATAATCCTGATATCTTTTCCCTCTACAGATTGGCAGAAGATACTTAGAATAAAATCACGCACCCATCCAAGGATGAGGATACGATATTATGCACATTCAAGAACAATACGCCATGACTCAAAAGAAAAATAAGCTTCCTTATGAAAGAACAATTCTCAAGCATAAAATCAACGGTTTCAAAAAACTCATGATCCAATAAACATCTACACTCATTTCAAAGCTAGTCCAACATATGAATTACTGGAGAAAATAATAAGATCCTCAATCAAATATAATCATATAAGACATAGCGTGAAAACGGAACCAAAAAAGCACAACAGAACGAACCCAACAAGAAAAAGAAGGAAAAGGACTAAAAACAAAGGAGTATTAGGTACAGACTAATAGCCCATAAAACCATAGAAATTCGTGGCGAAAACAACAAAGAGAGCTTCCAAACCGCGTATAAGAAATCCCCAGCACCATAATGAGAATCAAAACCAATAAGCTGAAATCACAGATGACATGGTATAACTACAAAGACATAAAAAGAAATAATAAGCAAAACCAACCTTATCCATGAAAAAAGGGGCAACCCATTTGAGAAAAACTGCAGCCAAGAGTCCCAAAAAAGTGAACAACAAAGCCAATTTGATCCAATACCATACCACACAACCTCTCCATCTCCAACAGAAAACACTAGAACCTTCCGTGTCTTGAACCCCATTAAACCCCTCCTCCACTTCATGATTATTCCCCAATTTCACATATTCCCCTTTTCCAACATCCCCCTCGGCACTCATTCGCAACGCTGGAACCAAACCACAATCATCCTCCTGAAAAGTCATCGACAAACCCCAAAACCAAATACCAATAAAGTTTTAAACTTTCTCCTTGGTTCCTGCGCAAGGTGGAAAATTGAGAACACCAATGTGTTGCAAGGAAAAGGTTACCCGTAAATAAAAGGAGAACCTAGCAAACAGATTTCTGTTTCAAGCTAGCTTCCACAACCTTACACTAACCATTGTAGCCTTCCATTATATAAAAAATATGTGAATCTGTTTCTATGCTGCAAATTTCTGTTTCTCATGTAAATTTACGATTCAGCCAGAACAAGACGGTGGCTTTTGTCTCACTCTTTCGTTACATAACGTAGCCTGGTGGAAGCGATGTGGTGGCGTCTTGTAGTATGGTGTTGTTCCACCGTGACTTGGCCGTTACGGGAAGTATCAGAGTAACCGAGTTGGTTTCTGAATTACAGAGTCGATTTGCTAGAAATCAGAATCGCATGGTTTTGAGTTTAGTTTAACGTTAGTGTGGATGACAGCCAGAAACGTATGTTTTGTTTCAAGGATTTGGACTGGTATGACCGGTAGTTAGGGTCCAGTTGGGGGTCAGAGCAATGGGAATGACACACGTGTCAGACGCAATTGCTGGAATCCACATTCAGTTGTATTTATGTTTTTTCCAGCAAAGAATGCAATACACCCAACCCAACAACAAAGAAATTCATCAAAGCTAAAATGCCATCTCCATGGCTTTTATGGATGTTGAAGTATCAAATATTAGAGTAATTGAATAATTTTAGATGGTAGGAAACTAGAGTTATTATTGTATTAAATTAATACTTATTTTGATTAATTAGCTTGACGTAATGGTTGAAAGTTTTCCAATATAAAGAAAGATTAGTTGAGCAAGTGAAAGTTGGGTTGGGATAAGTGTGAAGCAATAGAATACTATCGCCAGTGGCAAACCAAAACTTAGTAAAGTGACATTTCTTTAATTAAAAAATACCTACCACCAATATTTAAGTTACGATGAGCCATTTCTTGTTCCTTGTGATTTCCCCAAGTACTTACCACCAATATAAGTTACGATGAGCTATTTCTTAGTTCCTTGTGATTTCCCTAAGCCGCAAGTTGCGTAGCTAAAACTTCAAATTTAAATGACATTTTTCTGAAGAGATTTCTCGTCAATATTGCGAAAACCATACTAATTTAGTATCAAATTTAGTGGATCAAGTATGGTTTTAATATACTAGTAGTGGCCAATAGTGGATACTATTTCATCTTATAAATTTATAAAACAGTTCGCAATATATTATGTTATTATCTTTTTAACTTTAATATATCTCAAAAAATCATAACAATATAAATTTGATATAACAACAATTTCTTTATTAATATTAATATTAATTTTCACAATTAATATAAAAAATATAATTCAATATAAAACCAAGAACAATATAAAGTACTTAAAAATTACAATTAATTATATCAAAGTATCATATATTAAGAACAATATTGGTCCATGAGTATAATAATAAGACTTCGTGTCGAGAAATGTAATAAAATAGAAGTGAAACCTAAAATAGAATACTTACAACTAAAAGTTTTATATTTATATTACATATATAAATTTTTATAAATGTATATGGAAAATAAATGAAATTAAAAGAGATAAGAAAAATGAAAACATGAAACTTTATTCCATTACATATCTGTTTGGATCGCATTGGTCCTAATTTTTATTTGGTACGAAATTCTTATCATTGAGAGAAAACTCATCATTACCATCATTTAAGCTCATTTTACCGAATGATATACTAATAGTTTTTCATCCAAGGTTATCTTCTAAATTACTTTCATCTATAAAATTTGATTTCTCGAAAATCTAATCCACAAAAAGATTAATATGATCAATGTAATTTGGATCTATATAACTACTTATTCTATTAATAGTCCTAGTAAACAAATAAAACTAAATTATTAAGAAATTTTATTCAACTTAATAATGATAATAATATACCTTTTTCGAAACTTCAAGTTGTATCAAACAAATATCAAAATATTTAATTTCTAGTATTCCAACCTATTTCTTTTTTAAAACGAATAATTTCAATTGTGTTATAATTCCTTCTTACACCTATTTTCACTTACATATTGACTAAAAATTTGAATTACAAGCTTTTATAATTATAAAACACCACTTTTGAATTGGTTAAGACAACAAAAATAATTGTATAAATGAAATAAAGTAATAATTAATTTTAAACAAGTAACAAAAGTAGAGAAATATATACATAGATTAAGTTTATCTCTTTGACATAACACAATAGACATCCCAAAATTATCGTAAACATCCTTGTATGCCTCCTTTTATGAGCTAAGGAGATCTTACATTATCTTATGTGAAAGAATTATTGTGGTAGTTAATAACATTCCACTATTAACTTTATATTTATTTGTAAAACGTGGTCTAAAATAGATACTTAGATTAAAATATGTCCTAACAACAAACAATAAAGAGTAAAGTTATCTTCCCAACCTTTCATTGTTCACTGCAAGTTAAGATGTGTACAAGGAAGACCTATTTTTAAGATTAGCCTTGATTGCTTTTTTGTCATCTCCATAACACCATAAAAGTAAAATATGTTGCCTTCTCATCACTATCAGCTAAATGAAGTACTCTCACTAAAGACTCACAAACTCATATGACAAACTAACATTGGGACCATATTTGAGTATAATACTGAAAACTTCCATTTCAGTATTAAACTTGACATGTTAAGATACAACCTCACTTATCACTTATATACATTTGCTTCAATTCCTTTTTCATTTGAATAAAACACTAAAAAGATAAGAAATTAGTTATGAATCTTGTAATGGTAGGACGATATAAATTGTTACTATTAGTGAAATCCTTTCTTTTCAAGTTCAAAGTATATGCATAATTATAAACGAGCTTAGTCTCTTTTCTCGCTTTCTGCACAGTTTCAAAAATGATAGGAATATATCTCCTACATTTTTTAGCATCAGGTTACTATAATGTGCATCACAAGGAGTATAAAGGAAAGAATTATACCTACTTTACAACCTCTTCCTAGTTGCTTTATAAGCACCATCATTTTTAGTGGTAAATTGTACAATATTTTTAGTTATACCTTTATTCAAAACTTCACCAAATATCTTTAAAAGACTATCAACATTCCTTATAAGGTTAGATGTATCAATAGACTTTAAATACATCTTTTCCTTCGTAGAATAATTTAAAAATTGATAATGTGATCCTCCATTTGTTTTTCCAATCGTCATAAATGATTGAACACCATAAGTTACTAAAGTCATTCTTCTCTCACTCAAATAACCTTTTAATTTCACTAGCATAACTTCTTAAAAGTTTACCTCTTTTGTCATTAATCGAAGGAGCCTCATATCCTAGATCTTAAGAGGAAATAACATCCACTATAGTTTGGTAATAATAAGATTGAGCACCATTTAATGACATATATGCATCATACCACCATCTAGCCATTGCTATATGTAACACCCCACTCCCGCTGGGCCCGAACCCGATACCGATGGTGATATCCGAATCCGTGCCCCTCGAGGGTAGCGTGTCACATCACTTAACATTTAAAAACTCGGTATAATTTTTTTTTGAAAACATCTTATCACTTATCATTCATGTGGGCCCACTTTTTCTTTTTCCAAAACATTTTGTTTACTTAAACCTAAAACAACACATATTACATTTTAAATCG
>JANZXR010000171.1:33340391-33354790 GCA_027575705.1 Erythroxylum echinodendron
TTTTTCATGTGCACATATCACTGTTCACAAATGCATGAGCATGAGATGTGTTTTCCTAATTTCTCCGATTAATCTCTGGTGTACCCGTTTGTATAATTCAACCCGTTATCTGGAGACGGGATGTTACACTATATCTATATCATGAATTGTTTTTTAGATTGTAATGCATTATAGATTAAAATTTGAGTTATAAGAGTTGTTTATGGAGAAAAAAAAGTTAGGCACATGTCTTTTTCTTTTCCTTATATTAATTGCAACAATCCTTTGGTAAGAATACTACCTTCAAAACTATCATTATCATCCTAACCACTGTAAAAAGATTTTCCATTACCAATTTCTTAGTTCAGTCTTTACCTTCTTTCTTTCTCATTATGGTACTTTTCAAAGAAAAATTTTATCTACCATTTCTCATAATGACTAACTTTCTTGTAGAACTCCACATTACCTTTGATCCTAACTAAATGTTTATTTAAGCAAGTGATTCTCACTTTTTCAAATGTTTGTTATAATATAAACAGATAGTCGGATTCTTCACACTAGAAATTAATCTTGCATGAGCCTAAGCTAGATCATTAAATCCTCTTAAAGAGGTTAAATTATTAAGAGTACTTGAAATTCTATCAATTTATCTATAAAAATCAATGCAACTGAATAAGTAGTAAATAAAAATAAGTCATCTAGTGAATAATTAACATACACAATAATAGGAGACGTTTTCTCAAAATGAATCCATCAACTCCAGTTTTCTTAATAAAAAGCTATTATGTACTGGTAATAAGTAAGACAAAAAAAATCTTTGACTAAACTTAGGGACAGTTGGATATGTAAAGAATATCTACTAAAACATCATCTTTTATATTCCATTATATATTTTAGGTTAGACAATTGGTAGATTACACCAAATTCTTGCTTATTTATGAAAATCTACATATAAATATTAATTTTAGCACTGAAAAGATAAATATTTTCCTTACAATACTTAAATCATATATTACTATTAGAAGTGAATTAGTCCATACATCTACCTATCATCTTTGGTCATATATGGTATATAAAATTAGATATACCAAATTTGCTTTTTAACCTAAAATGCTTTTGTTTCTTCACTAAAGATTTTAAAGCTCATTTTTAGGTCATTGATATGATGATTAAAAAAGAACATAATTAATACAAATTTATGTTCCTTTCTTCTATATTATTTATTTATTTATATTAAAAGAGAACATAATTAGTAAAATTTGGTTTTATGGTAAAACTAGGAATTATAGCTTAAAACTTTGTATTGCTTAATTAAACTTTTGATTTCAGTTATTACTTAAAGCATATTCATATAATCCTTAAATGTGTATAGTAGCCTGATAGGATTGAATCATCTTATATTTTCTTATGCATTTCAATTTCTTTTCAATCCTATTATTGTGTTAAAATACTCAATTTGTGTTCATCTTGTGTTTACATATAGATTAAAGGAGTGAACCAAAATATATGCTAAAAGCAAGAAGTTTGACAAAGTTTGGAGAGCCATCCATGGAGGAGAAACCATCAAGGGTGTTTGGAGGAGAATCGGAGAAGACCCAAGAAATAACCCAGGGGCACGATCGTGACAGAAGCTTGAGCACAGGGGCACGATCGTGACAGAAGCTTGAGCACAGGGCCACGATCGTGACAGAGAGCAAATAAACTAGCCACGATCATACGCGATCGTGTCCTGCACATAGACAAATGTAGATGACCTTCCGAACTCACATTTTTAAGGGGCTTTTTGGACTTTTGAGGTAGAGAAAATCCTAGGTTTTAGCCTAAATGGAACATACTACATAAAGAAAGAGAGGAGGACCTAAAGGGAGGCTACACAAAATCTGCCACTTGTAGAAACTTTCAAAAAGAGAGAAGAAGAAGAGAGAAGGAAGGAGCAGAGAAGTTTTTGTGATTTTCTTTATGCTTAGCTAGTTTATTTCATTTTCAATGCTTTAGTTTCATATGTCTTAATCTATTCATTCCTTTAGTTTAGAACTTTCTTAGTGTTAATCACATTTTTACATGTGCTAGATTATTTAGAATGAATGTTTGATGGACTTTATAGTTGAAACTCATGAATTTTGTAATGAACCTGTTTAGTTGTTTGAGTTTATTTATGCGTTTTTGTAAATATGAATTTATTGGGTATTTGAATGTTTAATGATTATGTTATGGGTTTTGTTTATTTAATATCAATTGTGCTTGATATGAACAAGTGTGGCTAGACTACTTAAGGGTTTGGAGATATTATAAGGGTAAAGGGATGGAAATTGTGAGAATGGAGTTGAACTTGTCTTGAATTGGTACTTATACGTCTAGGTTGGTTTGGGATTTAGGATAAATGTCATGAATTAGGAATTTCTTGTAGGCTTGATCACCCTTTAGGTAATCTTCTAATTTGAAGGCAAGGGTTGAGCGTATTATGTAATAATCCATAGTGATTTCTGGAAGTAGCAATAGGTTAGTTTGAATTTGTCAGGATACTTAATCAAATAATCTAAGATCTCATATCTTTAGGTTACAGCTTCCTAGCTTATGAGTAGGTGGCCTATGTTAGTTGTTTCTTAGTACCTAATGCATCTTCACTATTGAACTTAGAGAGTCTATTCTAGGTTACAGTAGAGATCGGGGCATTTCTAGAGCTTTTTAGTTTTGCCTATTTTTGAGAAATTAAGGGTTCGAGAGCTTAATTGAGTCCATAGGCTAACACCATGATGAAAGTACCTTTTATTTGGATTCAAGGATCAATGAACATCCCGAAATCCTAAAGATATCTCCAGCCCACTTCCCTACCATTGTTATTAGACTTCTCTAAATTTGCTTTGTGCTTGTCTTTTTGGTTACGTTCATTGCATATTAGTTGTCTCGTCTTCATCAATTCAAGGTGTTTTGTTTCTTTTATTACAACATTTGAAATATCATTTGCATCCTAGCTCTTTGTGGTTCGACCTTAGCTCACCATTTACTGTATAGTTTGGTAGTTAGGAACTTATTATTTGGTAGTTAGTGATATGCTATTATAGCTTCAACTTTAAGTTTTAATGCCTGAACATAGTTACTCTCAATTTTAACTATGTTAGCTTAGAATCGAATGTTAGAACTATGATATCATCTAAGTTTTAATCTTTATTTGAAAAGGGTTAAACTTTTGAGAAGAAAGGAAAATAATGCATCATGAAGTATGAAATAAAGTGAATCTTTGTATCAAAGTATAAATATTGGATCACAACAAAAATCTCTGGCCTAATCATACTTTTCCTAGATTAACTCTTCCTTTAAATGGAATGTAATGTTACCTTCTCTATAGTGCCCAAAGCTAAAATTTTAAGTAAGAAATTGTAAATAAACTAGTTGTGGTAACGAGGACATTTGAAGTTTCCATGAGAATGGAAGTGTCATGTCGATTATTTGTACCCATCATTAAAGCCAAAATAAAAAATCTAATCTTACTTCTCTTATTATTATCTTTTCCAAGAAATAGTAATCGGGGGAAATATAAAACAAACAATAAGGCACATAATAAAAACACAAATTTGGGTTTATAATGGTACCTTAAAATTACAAACAATGGCCTGGGCACCTTGTGATTGTAGACACAAGTGATTGACTATTTTCAACCTTGTGATTGTATACACAAGTGATTGACTGTTTTCAACCTAAGAACATAGTGTAGTTGTAGCTAGTACTAGTAGGTATAAGTTGATACTATGAAGATTAGAATTACTAGTACTAACCATCTCTCTATTATCTAGTCTAAAAATTATGGCAGTAGTGATTAATCAAATTCAAAATTAAAATAATTAACTAAAATAAATCAGCACAATTGATTAACTAGAACAAAAATCGAACTAAGAAACAGTCAAAGAAGACAATGATACTCATATTTCGAATCCCCTTATGACTTCTCATGCAATTCAAACATCTCATATCAATTTAATCTAAAGTTCATTAGACCTAGAAAAATCCTCAATTATGCCACCATCTTTCTTCAAGATTTTTAACAACTAATCATACGTTGATTAGTCAAAATCTCTTTCTCTTTAAAACCCTTAAAATTAGATTAATCAATTTATAAATTTCTATTTTAAGTTTGACTATAATCCAAAAAATATATGTTAGCCTATCTTTGTCTTTACATGTAACTCTTTCATTTATGCTAGATCAATTCATATGAAGGATTTCTTAATCCCAATTTTATGAAGTTAAACATGAATTGACATACTGACAATGTTAATTCAAGAATAATAAAGATCATATAATCTTTCATGGAGAATAAATGAAATTACTAAAAAATCCATTTCGAGGTTCATCTTATCTAAGTACCATAATGATTTGGTTCCTCATAATGAAAGACATAACATCAAAACTAAAGGAAAACTAAAAATCAAAAGAAACATGATAAAATCCCTTTTAATCTCTAAGAAATTTGCTTTAGATAAATGGAAATTCACTCTAAATATGTATCCTAGCTTATTCTTCGTTGTCTCTACAATTTTAGGTATCTAATTGTGCCTCTCAAGCTTCCTTCTCACTTTTCCTTTTAATTTTACCTTTTATAGTTCAAACATTATGTTTCTAGGTAGTACACAAGCATGTACTTAGTCGCGTACTTGAAATTACAAGATCTTCTAATTCAAAGCAAACATAGGCTTAAAGTGTGAACATGGGCAAGTATATGATAAGTGATATTTTTTATAGGATTGTTTAAGTCATTTTATGTGATAATGTGTATGTTTAGTATAATACTAGGATGTTTAGCCTAGGTTTTGTATAATTTTCATATAACCTACATGTGTATGTGATTGTCTATAGTTAGGTTATAAATGAAGGTTTTTAATCTTTGATTTTGCATGCTTTTTATATGATTTGATATACATACATTTTGCATGGTTGTATGTTAATGTTTGGGAAAGATTTGGACCCTATCTTTATTAATTATCAACTTAATTTCATATGGAGTTGTTTTAGGTACCATAGGAGAAACAAAAGAAGAAAATAAGGCTAGAAAACAACAGGTCATGATCGTGACCTAGGTAAAAGTTGAAAATTTCCAACTTTCCAGTTGGCAATTCCAGCTTGCTCCACTTGCATCCTAAGTAGGTTTAAGCACCTAAGGGGGTATAAAATTGCCATTTTAAACCCTAAAAAAAGGAGAGGGTCGTGAAACACACCAAAATAAGGAAGGTAGACACATTTTTTGGTGGATTTTCAAGGAGAATCAAATGGTTTCAAGAGATCTCAAAGCTGCTACACCAAGTTCCAGCTTTGTTCTTCAACTTATAAGCCTTCTATTCTCTCTTCTCTCATTTTTTTTTATTTAGTTATTGTATGGAGAAGATATAGAGGTTAACTTAGTACGAGTAAGCGATGTAAAACTATCTATGTAACTGGTAGTTAATTTCTACATCGCTTACCCGTAACTAATTACCACTAGTTACGGAGCTAGTTCTATATTGCTTACCTGTATTGGGTTAACCATTATACACTAGTATAATAACATGTATAAAACCTATCGATATACCATAGGCTAGAAACCATTTCTTTTTTATTAACCAATAATATCATCTCAATGTAAATTCAAATCATATAAAGTTTAACTTTCAAACTTCAATTCATATATTGCTAAAACATAAACTTATACTAACAATATTCAGATAAAACTTATAATCAATATTCACTTCACAATAGAATAGAAATCATTTTCATAAAATCAATTTAAAGAATAATCATATGCCATTAATTCTTTTGCAAATAATTTAATCATATAAAACAAGTAAAATACACTTACAACTTGCTAGTATCTATCAATAGAAACTATTTGCATAAAATCAATTTAAAGAACATTTACAACTCCATTAGTCCCCATTGGTAATGTGAGTACATGAGTTGTCATTAACCCTTCTTTCAATTCATGAAAACTTCATTGATAGGCTTCTACATTGACAGGATCCTATCCTGAGATGACTAGGCGGCCTACCTGAGTGGCCCTCTAGTCGATATCTGACCCAGCTGGAAGGTTCCTGCGGAGCTAAGCCTATTGCCCTTTTTACTAAAAATCCTTAACTTACCATTAAAAGACATAAGTAGGGGAGTTTTTTTAAAACCATTTCATTAAAAAATTCGGCAGCACAATGATTATATTTTGATATTCTAACATTTTCAAAATACCTGTAAAAGTTTGAAACACTTCTATAATCACATCAAAATCTCCACTATAATTTTTGGACTTAAAGTGCATTCACAAGCAATCCCAACAATTACTGCAATAATCTTTTAAAAAAACTAAAAACATATTCATGAATTTAACTTTAAAACATTCATATGCAATTGTTCTTTATAAAAAATACATTCACCCATACTAAAAACCCACAAATATTAGAAATTTAAGCTAGGAAAACTTACCACTTTTTCCTCCAATCTTTTGAGTATTTGTTAAATACCTTTACTTGATCAAGATCTCTTCAAATCTCCATCAAAACCCATCAATAATGAAAGCCCTCTTCTTCCTCTCTCCTTGGCCGACCTTCACACTTGCTTCTCTTCTTTTCACTTTTGTTTTTGGTTTCTCACGTTTCTTCTCTCTCAAACACTCACGGTTATGTTAAAGAACGGAGTTAAATGTCTTACTTTATGATTTTTTATACTCATTTAATGGATACCATAGGTCACCTTCCTATTGGTTCTCTTCTAATGACTCATCCTTCCACCAACACCATGTAAATGACCAAATTGCCCTTTAATGCATTTAATTCCCCAACCAATTTAAATCCCAAAAATATTTCACAACTATCTTATCATCAAATTGACCATGAAATACTCAAATTAGGGTCAATACTTATTGATTGGATGCTTTAAAAATTTTCGAATGGGTTTAAAATCATTAATACCCGTTACTTTCCAAAAAGGACATTTTAATTCTAAACTTTCGAAACTCCCAAAATCCATCCAATTGGACTTTTTAAATTCATTTTAGTATCATCGGACTCTAATACTTATTCCATCGAGGTTAGGTCCCCCGAGAATCACTATTCACTCAAACTTACTATTCATCCAGAAATACTATTCACCAAATATAAAACTTTATATTCAATGAAAGGAAAGGTTCGGGGTTTTATAGAAGATGTATGGTAATTGTAATGAATTTATAAGTAGATTTTAGGGTTGTTTTTACCATAACTATGTAAGAACTCACTTTGGTGTAGAGTATGGTTTGCTTAAATGCTTATGATGTATGAACTTTTTATGCCTTGGTTATATTAAGAAATGGAGTTAGTAAATCAGTTTGGATGTACCATGACAGTGGGCAGCCTTAAGAATACTTCAACATCAAGCTAGCTAACATGACATTTAAAGAGAGATCTTGGATGTTTTGATGGTTGTTCATTAGGTTACTTCATATCCACTTAACAGTAAACTAAAGTGTGTAGGTTAAGAGATCACATACCAAGCTTGAATTGTTATTTAGGGCTTAATCGGTTTGATTATTGAGAGAGAAAGGGCCAATACATTAGAATGCTAGGACTAAGCATGATTACATTACTAAAGTGAGGGATTACATGGTATGGAGATAATGACCTTAACCTTTATAATTTGATTCTCTAAACTAAAATTGTATTCTTATTTTTGTGACATTTTAAAGTGTATGTGCAAGCCTTTAAATTATGAATTTTTGCATTTTCAATCTCTCATTATTTGGTTTACTCAAACAAATTAAACGTAATAAAGTAGCCTAGATAATTAGCACTAAGAATCTTTGACCATATAACCCATAAAGTTCCCAATTCACCTAAGTTATACTCCTAGCACCTTAAAAAGAATTCATATTAGATATTTATTAATTATTAAGCATAAAGCATAAAACATAATTCACAGTGTTGAGTAATTCATACAACAATAATAACCACTTAGTGAAAGTCCCACTAATCGCGGGATCTAAAAAGGTCTAGAAGTACGCAGTCTTATCCCTAAGTGGTAAAGAGACTATTTTCGAATGTTGAATAATTTATAATGCATCAAAGTAGTAAAATTAAGGGTATAATAAAAGAAATTGAATGACATAAAAAATGTGGTAAAAAATAAAAGTAGGCACTAAGCCACCCCATATATGGTTAAAAAGGGTTAGGGAGTTAGTTATCACTTTAAGGTCCTTAGGAAAAGTAGTAATTTTAGAGAAAATAGGTTAGTGACACGGTAAAGAAAGAAAATATAAGGTGGACATGCCTTCTATAAAGCAGTATATGACACTTACATAGATTCTGTAAGGGTTATGAATCATAAAGGCACATGTATGTGTTGATAGATATAAAGGCATGTTGTTTGAATTAAATGCAAGGGAGAAAATTGAAAAGATAAGGCAGCAACACGGGATTGTATAGGGACTAGGTTGAAAAGTGGTTTATTTTATTTCTTTTTGGCTCCTACACATGGTGTACAGCATAGGCTATTTATACTTACTTTAAGGGCATGTTCTCAACATAGGTTAGACAATCTACCATAAGTGGAGGCTATTGAAAAGTAACTTATTTTGTAACCTTTTGGTTCTTTTTCACAGATGAATGTGGGTCTAACCTTGGAGAAATATGGTGGTCCATATGACAACACAATCTTTACATGATGTTGTGAAGAAACACAATCCCTAATAAAGAAGAAATAAATTTGAAAACAATTGAGTAAAATTAGAGAAATTTTGGTAAGGATTCAAAGCACAATTCAAAAAATGAAGCCATATCTAGCCTATTTTATATTTTATTTCTTTGTTACTTAAGATAAATCCATATTAGAGATTCATGTTAACAATGATTCTTATGATGGCTGAGGTTTTAATTAATATGAGTGCAACATGGATCCATGTTAAAGATCCATGTTAGCGATAATTTTTATGAATTTCGATGTTTTTTATGCATAATAAAAGTGATCTTGTTGGACTTATATTAGTGGTAATGTTTCAAATTTATAAGATTTTATGAGATAAATGGGGACTGTTATGATAAAGGATATTATTAAATGAAGATAAAAAGAAATGAAAAAGATCAAAGTATTTTAGAGTGAAAGAAAGGGACTTCTTTATATTCAATTGAAGACCTTTAATATTTCAAAATCCTTGAGAAAGAGTTCTTTTAGTTTGTATTATTTCTTGATTTTGCTGATGTTCTTTATCTTAATATAAATTAAATTGGATAGATTTAGATAGAATGAGCCCTAAAACTATTTGTTTGGATTGATTTTTTGATTTAATGGAAGATCCAAGTTTTCTTGTAAATTATTCATGGATACTTCTTGTGTTAAAATTTGTTAACATTTTAATTTAATTTAGATTTTATACATAAGGATTAAGAAGTGATATATATGAGTAGATCTTGACATAAATAATAAGAGCTATGTGGAATCCTAAAGATAGGGCATATAAATCTTCTGAATTATAGTCAAATTTAATAAAGGAATTAGTAGAATAAGTTAATGTGTTCTGAAAGGTTTTGACTATAAAGAGATTTCAATTAATCAACTTAAGGATAAGAACTGTATTTCTTGAGAAAGAATACGATTAGAACCTTAAAATCTATCAATCTAAGAAACTATGATTAATAGTTGAATCAAGATATATTTAAGTATGCAAAAGTTTGGGGGAGATTTTATTACGAATCTTTATTATCAGTTGATTATTTCATTATTATTTATTATTTTGATTTGTTATTTTAGATTACTAATTTTAGTTCAATTAATTATTTCTTTTAAGTTGATCATTGGTTGTTTTAGATTAGACGATAGGGAGATAATTATTACTAATACTTGTTATTCTTGTAGGAATGATAGTTATATTCATAGACTACTATACTCTATGAATAATATATATACTTTCTTAGTTGATCTTTAAATGTGAAACATCCTGAACAGTATTAATTTTTAATCCAAATACCTTAAAAATATGGAATGCAAGGATAGTTTTAATTTTACCTAATTGTAACTATATATAGAATCAAGTTTTTGAGTGTGGGTTGATATGTATGTGGGTTGATATGTATGGAGTGTGATAAAAAAGAAAGTAATATATAAGATTTTTTTGATCTCTTTATTTGTTATTTTTCTTTTTTAAGTGGAAAATCATGTGAGATAGTATCTCTCTTTCATCATTTAAAGGTTACCTTATATTTGTGTGGTACATATCAATCACCAAAATGTGCATCTAAATATTTGTACTTTATCTCCAAAGCTTCAAATAAGTCGTGTCTAATATAATTACTTAGAATCCATGCTAAGAAATATATAAGAAGCAAATTTTAGGCTCAAACAATCAATTAACTAAAAAGTGAGGAAGACAGATTGTGAGGAACTTTTTCTTCTTTGTGTGTAGGGTAGGGAAGTGTTTTAATATCAAATTAAGTAGGAATAAACATGAATTTGTTATACGTTATATTACAAACCTTTCAAGCTTAAAGCATCTCTTTTTTCCAATTGATATTCAAAAAACACATATCGACGTGAGGCACTTATTGCTGCAAAAGGAAGCATAAATTAAATAAGGTTTTGTATAAGAAAGTGTAATTTTCATAGAGAAAGCATTTAGCATAGTCCAACAAAGCACAACCATTATAACATTTAAAGAGGAAAGCTATATAATTTGTAGAATTATTGAAAATGGAAATCTTTTGGGTTAAAACAAAGTTATTTAGAAACTTATAAATCTTATAAAAAATATTTCTCTAAACCCCACACCTCAAAAAATGAAAATGATGAAGATACACTCTCTTTACCTTCACATAAGCATACTTGCTCATTGCCTTAAAAAAATTATAAAATTGTCAACATCACCAAATCACAAATGTAACACCTCCTTTCCTTTTTATTTTTACATTGAAAAGGTAACAGTTGGTGCTCAGTGAGCTAGAACCATTGTCAGTTACCTTGTACATAGCTTCTTTAAAGGTGAGATGGGGAAGACAAGCAATGAAAATGGTTTAATGAGAGTTACTATTGAGCTTAGGATCTTTGAAATCAAAAAATGAAAATAATAAAACATTAAAATATAAAATATAAAATTTGAAAGTCAAAGCTTAAAAATGAAGAAAAAGAAAATTTGGGTATTAAAAAAATAAAGATAGGTACAATGGCTAGTGACGAATAGAGAAGAGCACGATAAATTGCATGTTGTACGTTACTACTGTAAACTTCAACGTCTAAGGATTTTAACAGAGGTCTAATTTTCTATAGCAACAAGTAACAAGTACCAATATGTTACATGAGTAGTTTTCCCAATTAATTAATTCACCTATCACTTTGAGTCTATTTCCCATTTTATGAGAGTGCAAGTAAAAGAAGGTAGTAATAGAAAAGGAATAAGGGTAAGTTTCTAGAATGGTTCATGGTTAAGTAAATGAGGAATCTTATGATTTGTCTTTGGTCAGAGAGGGTGCTTATAATTGACAATGTCCCAGTTTATATGCACTCTTTGTTCATGCTAATGCCCAATTCTAGTCCCTTTTGGTCAATTTCAAGACCTCTTTTTAATGTTCCCACATCCACTTGATTGTTATTGATTATTCAATCATCAACATATAAATCATACATAAATCATGAATGATACGTAAATCATTCATTCCCATTTAGATCTTGAACATATTAATTAACCACATAGATGAAGCAAATAAATCACTTACCTTGAGCAGAATTCATCATGATGTAAAGAGAAAGCTTTCAACAATCACAAACTAGTTTCTCTCTCTTAACCCTCTTTTTGTACGATAGCTTGATGGATAGCCCAATGCACAAATACGTTCTTTCTGTATTTGTTTTATCAATACTTCATTAGGGTAGAGAGATGACTAGTTTATATACACTTCTTTGATGACATTAAATCTTGTAAGTCCATCAAGTACTAAATTAATGGTCAAGATTTAATATACTATTAAATTAAGAAAACCCTAAACTAATTTAAATATGGACTTACGTAAAATATGGGCCATAACATCAAGCCATATTTCTTACAGTCTCCCACTTGGCCGGATGTTTCATCATTATATTTAATAGTATAACATAAGGCTAGAAAAAATTAAATCTTATAAACCATCAACATCCTAAGCACATCATCACAACAAGTCACATAATTTGGGTTATGACAATCATACATAGTATAGTCGTATACTCCCTTGCATATACCACCACATTAAGAACTTATTATTTAGGTTCATAAGTTCTATATAAACAACATACAGTCCACATACTTGTTATGAAAATATATACAAATTTCTTATTCAAACAATCATGTATACATAAACATAATGAATAAGAAATATAAAATTCATAAACATATTATTATTGAGCTCAAAAGTGCTAAAACATCATCATCAAACATTATTATTAGTCATCAATACAATAAGACCCATCCTAAGCATATGGTCTTTGAATGTCTTTGGTTGTAAATCCTTAGTTAGAGGATCTGATACCATCAGATCCATCCTAATATATTCTATATACACTCTTTGTTTATGAATATCCTCTTTAATAACCAATTACTATAACTCCATGTGTTTTGCACCTCTAGAGTATTTGTTATTTTTAAAGAAGAAAACTGTTGCAGAATTGTCATAATACATTTTCAGCAGCTTGCTTACTATATCGATAACATCATGCCCTGAAATAAAGTTTTGCATCCATAATGCATGAATTGTAGCTTTATAATATGGATGAAGCAATGATAGATTGTTTGACATTTTTCCGTGAGATTACTCCTTCAATTAATAGGAACAAATAGCCAAACATTGACTTTTTACTATCAACACACCCTGCAAAATCCTACTCTGAATATCCAATCACTTCTAAATGATTAGAACTCTTATAAATGAGCATGTAATCCTTTGTTCCTTGAAGATATCTCATTACTTTCTTTGTAGCTTTCCAATGATCAATACCAAGATTACTTTGATATCTATCCAGCGTTCCTATTGCTAAACTGATTTCAGGTCTAGTACAGGTTTTGAGGTACATCAAACTGCCCACAACAGAAGCATATGGAATCTTTTCCATTTCCTTACCTTCCACATCATTCTTTGTATATGTATAAGACTAAACTTATCTCCCTTTTAAATAGGGACTACACCTGCTGAGCATTTGCTCATATTAAAATTTTCAAGATTTTTCTTAATATAGGCTTTCTTAGACAATCATAATAAACCTTCTGATCTCTACAGAATATTGAAATTCCAATCACATAGGATGCCTCTCACATGTCTTTCATTTTAAAATTCTTAGAAAGAAATTCTTTAGTCTATGCAACAAACCCAAATCATTAGCAGCAAGCAAAATGTCATCAATATATAGAATTAGAAATATAAACTTACTCCCACTAATCTTTCGGTAAATACACCAATCAACAATTATTTTCTCAAAACCAAAAGAAGTAATGGTATTATTTAACTTAATATACCATTGCCTAAAAGCTTGTTTAAGTCTATATATTGACTTCTTCAATTTACACACCATGCTTTCTTTACCTTCAATGGAAAAACCTTCAAGTTGATCCATGTAAACTTCCTTCTCAAGATTCCCATTCAAAAATGTTGTTTTCCCATTCATTTGATGTAGCCCTAAATCAAATTGAGCCATTAATGCTAAAATTATTCTCAATGATTCTTTTTTTGAGACAGGTGAAAAAATCTCTTTATAATCAATGTCATATTTCTGAGTGTAACCTTTGGCAACAAGTGTAGCTTTATATCTTTCAACTTTGACTTTCGAGTCGCGTTTGGTGTTAAAGACCCATTTATAGCCAACTCGTTTAGAATCTTCTGGCAAGCCTACAAGATCCTAGACATTGTTTTGAGCCATTTATTTAAGCTCTTCTTTCATCGTATTAATCTATCTTTCAGACTTATTGTAGCATCCCACTCCCGCAAGACCCTAATCCGACATCGATGGGTGATGTTCGAGCTTGTGCCCTGCAAAAGTGGTGTGCTAGAGCACTCAATCACTCAGAAGTTGGTATAAAAAATTTCTCTAACTTGAAATCACCAACATAAAGTGCAGAAATCCCTAACCAAATCGGCCCACTTTGTTTCATAACCATTTTCAATCAACACAATACAATCAACAAAAATTTCAATATCCATTTAGGCCTTTTTTACAAATACAAAACCACTTTAGTTGTTTCGGAATACAAATTTATACAAAAAGTGTGGAACAAACAATTCAATTTAATTTAAGGACATGCAATGCAGAAGCGAACTGATCCCAACCTCTACCCTTCACTTGTATGTTATAGGTATACTCCCGTTGGCCTAATGGGGTATTCTTCTGATCCTAAAAAATAATTGTAAATTTTGGGTGAGTTTTGCGAACTCAATGAGATAACCATCATCGATGGTTCACTCAATTCATACATCACATTATTT
>JANZXR010000171.1:33359671-33378952 GCA_027575705.1 Erythroxylum echinodendron
GTCAACTACAGAGGATAGAACACAGAGGATAGACCACAGACGATAAATGGTCAACACAGAAGATAAAAGTCAACTATAGAGGATAGAACACAGACCATAGGCCAAGGATTATAAGAAGGAGTTAAGAAGTGATATTAGTTGAAGAGTATCGTCTATGTTACTGTTCATAGACTTCGTCTGTGTTATTGTTCACGGACTTTGTCTATGTTACTGTTCACAAACTTCGTCTGTGTTATTGTTCATGAGTATCGTCTGTGTTACTATTCACAGACTTCCTCTGTGTTACTGTTCACGAGTATCGTCTGTGTTACTGTTAACAGACTTCCTTTGTGTTACTGTTCACAATATAGTCTAAGTTACTGTTCATGATTATCTTCTGTCCCATTTTTGACCATCCAGAAGTTACAAGTGGCCTTCGAGGTCTTCATGAAAGATGTAGCTCTTGAAGTCCTCTATTAAACTAGCTAAAGAAACCCTAAATTGGATTCTTATAGAAAAAGTTATGCTAATAGTCCCGAAGCGTGTACATATGTAAAGTGAGAACTCACCAACGCTGTTCCTTGAGGTATTCAGTTTGAAATGGATAAATGGACTTCGAAGAGCAGAGCTGTATTTAGAAAAGGGAGTTTTGAATGCAAGTAAGCTTGAAGAATGTGTGTTATCTGGAATGCGATAGTCAGGCTCCGAAAGTGGGGTCCGACGTCTTGTGGTATCAGAGCAAAGAAGATGAACCGATAATGGTCAAGGTGTTCTCTATTGGAAAAAGCTCACGTGTTATGATATTCTGCATGAAAGTTGGGGTCCGAAAACGGAGTCCCAACACGCAGTCCAGCCCGCTGACTAGCCAGATGGCCCGTGGTGGGCTCGTGGCCCTGCGGATCACGGATGGGCTTGGCCAAACTCGGCCTGTCCATATTTTTTAAATTAAAAGAAATACAAAACGGTGTTGTTTTGGATAAATGATGCCGTTTTGTTGGGCCACGGGCCGGCTCATGACCCGTGCAAGCTGACCATAGTCGGCCAGTGGCCTGCTAAATTCGGGCCAAAAATGGGCTGGGCCGGGCCGAAATTGCCATACTTAATGGACACCACTTCACTTTCAACTAATAAGGAGTTTTCGACTCAATGACAACCCTATTTTTTTCTATATGTGTAGGAGGCTTAGTGTTCTAGCTTACAATCTTTGTCCTGATAGGGAAGATAAAGCTATATGGATACAACACTCACCTAGAATATTTACCAATAATTCATGTTAACAGCTTAGAAGACCTCAATTCCCCTAAGTCAGGTGGTACAAGCTTGTTTAGCAAGCCCACAAGGTTTCTTTTATCTTATGGCTTGCAATACTAAACATGTAGTGT
The DNA here is from genome assembly GCA_027575705.1 of Erythroxylum echinodendron. Taxonomy (NCBI): domain Eukaryota; kingdom Viridiplantae; phylum Streptophyta; class Magnoliopsida; order Malpighiales; family Erythroxylaceae; genus Erythroxylum; species Erythroxylum echinodendron. The sequence continues at coordinate 33,361,033 of JANZXR010000171.1, forward strand.
AGGTAAACTAAAGGGGCATTCCATCCTATAGAACCAAGATGTCTTTGGTTGCAAGCTCCACAAACTATAAACCCCCTCTTTTTTTAGATGTTTATATTATAAAGAGTTATGACTAAGCATTAAGCAATCTTTTAGCCACTTTTGTAATAAGGCTAAATGGGAAAGGGTTATTCAATAGGCCTCGGATCCCTAACTCCTAACTAAGGATCATCACTCCCTCTTCAAGGTTGCACTTAATCTACAGTCAACTCAATTTGGAAGAAAAGGAACGCGAGGGTTTTTAGGAAGTCATAACTGAATATGCAAAGCTTAATACGTAGGAACTTGGATTGAATAAGAGAGCTGATCATGATCAAAGGCACAGATCTCAAGTTATCATCTATCCTTATCTGCAAGTTCAACCTTTGATTACTTCTTCTTCAAGCAAGCCTTAACCAATTAGTTAACTGATTTTTAAGGAAGTTCCATGGGCAAAGATGCTGAAAATGGTTGTCTAAATTTTTATAACCATGAATATAATATGAGTACTTCATTAGGCATAGGATTATAGCATTTGTTTTGTAATTATTCCATGAACTTTAACATGTATTTTCCTATTCTTTTGGATATTCTCTTGGCATGGAGCACTTAACATTAATTTCATTACTTTCCTTTTGGAATATATTCTTTAATTTTCAAAAAATATTTTAGAATGTGTTTAACAGATTCAATAAATATATGAAGTGAGATAAAGAACTTTGATTATAATTATTGCTTTGCAAATAACTTAATTTTAAATTTATATATAATCTCAGAGATTGAAGACAGATCTGGTATTTTTTTTCTATCAAAGATTGTAATTAAACAGTTAAAGTAGCCTACATTATCCAACCAAACCAAATTATACAGATTTATTTGATTTGATTTAAGTTATTATGGGGCTTGATTTGGTTTAGAAATATTAAATTATCGTGTAAATCGTTTTCGTATTAATTCTAACATAATTCATTATTCACCTCTATTTAATCGGGCAGTCGTCAACTAATGCAATTATAATTCGTCCTGAAAAATTCTTTAAAAAGTGAAAGGAACTAGAGAAAAAAGGAAGGTCTACTGATTTAGGCCTCATCTGCGAATGGGAATACAATCAAGAGATCCATTATAAATATATGTAGAAACATCCGTTCACCCTCACATCCACTAGAATTCAAATCTTACTAGATAAAGTGACCATATTTGATATTTCAGTCTCATTTTATCAAATTCCAAATAAATAGGAGAATCCTTTATAATCATAGTTGGATTCCGGTAACTGATCGGTAAGTCAAAGCTCAAGTTCTTAGTACCTTATTCAATGATGACTTAAAAAAAAAAGCCAGCTTCATCCATTTGTATCCTTTGAAATCACTGAAACTCGAGAGTCGAGGCTTCCTAACTTTTAATTAAAGATGATATATCAACTACCGAGTTGAACGGTAGAACTAATATTAGCTGCCAAGAAGGTTTAGAAAAAAAAAAGAGACATTAATTCTTATTTATTTTGTGTTTGAAGGAAATTGTTTCGTACTCAATTCATCTGATATATATATATATGTATGTATGTCTGTATGCATGCGCCCTTGAGTGCATTAGGTTTAAATCCCATTTAATGATATGTAGAAGAAAAGAGAGAGAAAATCATGGAACAAAAGGCTACTAGATAGAGACTTACATTAACACAGTTTTTCTGCTACTCAGTTAACGTTTGTGAAAAGGAAAGAGGGTAGAAGAGAGACGATTAATAAGATGAGGGAATTTCTTTTGAAATTCAGACATTAATGCCAAGTTTTCTTGATGAAGAAGATGAGCTTTCTTCCTCAGCTTCTCGTTCTCTTCAACTATAGTTTGGTTCTCCAAATACAGCTTCAAGTTCTTTAGTTCCATTTCCACGTCATTCCCTGGTTTTTCCTCACATGACGTTGATCTTCTCCTGCAATTTATAATATGATTGGATAACAGAAGACACTCCATGTATGATTTTATTGAGAGCGATAGCAAATAAGTACCAATAAACTTGTATGTGATTGATCATTTGCCACAACATGAATGCAGTGGTAAGATACATCTACATATATGTAAATATGGGTACCTGGTGAGACCGGAAACTTGAACCTTGTGTTTCTTTGATCGCTGCGTTCTCTTTGAAGAGCTGCTAAGTGGAGTAAATGGGAGCTTCTCTGTTCTGTTGGTGCACATCGTTTCTTATGGGCACTGGAGATATGTCGACAGATAGAGTTGGAATCAAGCTACTATAAATAAAAGAGGGGATTGTGCAAATCTATCTAGAGAGTAGCTGTGCGTGTGTGTGAGAGAGAGAGAGAGAGAAGTTTCTCTTGAATGGTAATGATATCAGTTGGACCCATGATTGCAAAAGGAATGCAATTCCATGTTCGTGAAGGAGCACAAGAATTTGAAGCCTATCTTTTGTGTTGTCTTTTGCATCAAATAATTAATGGCGTCACCTAAAATAAGAGTGGGGTTCTCTGTCTACTTGTCTAGTATCCATCTCTCTTTAATGTCTAAAACTACGTTGTTTTAGACATTTAATAGGATGGAACACTCTCCAAACTTATGTCTAATGATTACAAGGATATAAACAGAGTAAAACTAGACAAAGAATCTAAACTCTTAAAATAAGTACACAAGGTTAGGGATTCCAAATTCTTACTTTTTTCTTTTGGAATTCCTTGGGATGATCTTATTCTTTTTAAGTACTTGAGGTCTTCTTTAATTTGCTAACAATGAAAAAGTTCAGCTAATTCCTTACAACTTTTAGTAAATCCATCAAGTCTAATCCATAACTTGGAAAAATTAACAAGATTTCAGTTTATTTTCGAAATCTTTCCTCAAGTTGAATAACATTCTTTCAACAATTATTAAAGATTCTGAACCAAATCATGATTAATCTCTAGGAAGAAGTTGCATCCTTAATTATATTAAAATTTGACATGGACCAAAAGAATGGAAGAAACTCTAATTATTAGATAGCTTAAAACTTTTGAAGAAACTCTAGACGTCACCTTGTGTTCAATCGGGATTGGGGGAGCCATTCCAAGTTCAAATTGAGACATGATATAATTGTGAAGAGCCTCAAGATAGGTATCTGAACCTTTTTTTTTTTAATTAATTAAATAGCGAAACGATTGGAACGAGTTATTACAAGGTGTACGAAATGATATTTTCATTTATTTTTTAGTACTGCATTTGTGGACCATTAAAAGGAAATCCTTTGCTAGGTCCACTTTTTATTTAAGGTGTACAAAATTATATTTTCATTTATTTTTTAGTACTGCATTTGTGGACCATCAAAAGGGAATTGTGACATCTTCAGTCGACCCTTTGCTCGGTCCACTTTTTATTTATCTCATTATGCCTGCTTTGAACACAAATATCTAAGAGTCAAATGTTACATTGAGGGCCTGAAAACCCCATCACCTCTGTTAATGTTTTTTCTTCCTCTGCGTTTGATGACAAATAAAGCATAAAAGAAACAAACAAGGAATATACACATTATGTGTACATGTAAATGTTCTTATTGATACCGATATTGACGAATGACCATGTTGCTGTCTTTAGTTTGCATTCACAAGTTTCTTCGTTATGATATATTTCCTTTTCTAAAAACCGAACAATTACGCATGAGTTATAGATAAGAAAATGTGTCACTTAGGCTACAATTCATTGACGCGCCACTAACTTGCTTTTTAGAATAGATAAAATAGAGACTTTTGTTAATGTTGTTCCTTCTTAAAATTTACTTACTGCCTTGATTTCCATCCACTTACATCTGCTAATTAGTGAAGATAAAAGAGTAAGCTTTCGTCTCATCACTAATCCTATATGTACAAGGAAATCACATAGTTTAAGAGAATTTATAGTTAAAGCTATTCTATTAAAGTCATCCTTATGCCTAAAGTTAAAAGATGCACCTATTTTCTTTTTTTCTATGGCAAGTTTTTGAGAGAAAAGAACAAGAATTTTTACTTCTCCATACTCATAAAATTCCTAACCATGGTCTGATTACGAAGTTATTAGTTGACACGTATAGTTTGACAACTTAAGTCAACATTAATGCAATGTTTTTAAATAACCTCAATTTAATAGACATTACTTATTTCTGCCAAATTGAAAAAGATAAAAGCAGGGAAGGAAGATCATCACCAAAAAAAACTGTTAATCAATGATCAATGAAATATAGATGCACAAATGATAGCAATGTTTTGTGTAGTTTTATAACATTGCACAAATGATAACACTGGTTTGTACGGTTTTATAACATAAATGTCAAACTAAATTTAAATTCTTTTTTTTGCTATAAAAGATAATAAAGATAATCCAACCCTACATAATGGAAAATGAAATGGTTATATTCTCATATTAATTTCATGGAATTGAGAGAGCAAACAACAGAGATTAGTTCTCTTGATATTTTAGAGCTGATATAGATCTCGAGAAACAAGACCAATTGAATAGCACCGTATCATTCCTTCTATCACTCTCAAGCTTTCTAGGGTATAATTCTGAATGCCACTCTTAGAATTAGCATATGTTTATTGGAAAATTAACTAGCTAGCTTAGCTATTATAACAAATAGTGGAATCATATCACTTTTATCAGTTAAAACAAGATGAAAAAGATTCTTATCCTGTGACTTTTTCTGTGACATTTCAAGATCACATAATACATCTTGCTTACATCCATATATACAGCTGAGGCATAAATGTGACTGTACGTATACTACGCTTCTACGAGTGCCAGTAAGTGTATGTATACTGTATACCCACACTCTAAGCTCAATCATGCTATTCTTGAATTGTTGAAAGGACGAGCTATCGATCGAAGAGGACTACAACCACTAAGACCATCACTTATTTCTTCTTTTACTACCTCTACTCAGGAAACTTGTGAGGTTATATGTATCTGCAGTAGTCAACCAAGAAATGAAGGTTTTTTCCCCTCTTCTTCTACATCCTCTTCAAGTGCCCTAAAAACCGAAAGTTTTGGTTTCTGATGTAGGTCTAACGTGCATCAATGATGATGGTTGTGCATTAATATCCCACGTACTCTTAGGTCTATGCCCACAATTTGATTTAAGGGTTTTCTCATTTAAACGTCTTGTTCCAATCATAGAAGTGCACCGTGAGGGTCAACTGATCATTTACTGCTTTGTATCAATGTATGCATTCCATCTATTACCATTACAATGGATCGTCATCGCCACTATATATATATATGCATCCATGAATCATGACAATTTTGATACTTGAATTAGTTGTGTTATTCTGTTCAACGTATACATTATTATAGCTACTTATGTGATAATTACGTAATATATCCTCGTATATGTACATTATACCTATCTTCTTGTTACTAGAGGTTCCATGTATGTCCAGGCCCTTCGGGTTTGATATATCGGTAACAGAAACACAAAACTAGTTTTTACTTGTAATTCATATTATTTGTTCTTATATTTTCTAATGAAGATAACTTTTTCTTTGACTAATCGAAAAAATGAACATTTGCCAACATAAGAATTATGATAAAAGATAAAACTTGGAGAGAAAAAGCAGATACTATATGGTTCATGATAGACTTGTGTGACTCTCCAACGCTTTAGCGGAATCTAGAAACGGATGTCCGTAGCTAGCTGATTCCAATGATAGGCTCCATTCTGCTGTAAAACATTGAGTTCCATCATGTATCCGCTATTTCTCCATCTCTCATCAAGTATCAAACCTCACCACCCATGGTTATAATTACCGCTAGTGTAGACTTAGTCGATTTGCGAGTTTAACCGCAATAATTAACAGAAGAAAGTTTAAGTTTCCTTTTATTTTTTGGTGTGAAATTTACATATTTACGTCGATTAGAAAAATATAATAATGATGAGGCGATTAATTAAGTTGGTACAAAATTTAAATTTTCAACTGGGTTATATTAGTTTTCTTCCTTTTTCCTTTTCCGATTACATTTAATTTTAATTATCTTTAACACTTTCAATGTCTTGTCAACTTACCGATCTTATAACTCTTTTTAGAGGTTCATTACGCATACACTTTCTGATTGCGTAGAATTACTGGACATACTTCATATCCACCAACTTTATGTCAGTACAGCTTACATAAAAGTCCACTAGTAATAATATTCACCAAGAGTTTTTCCTATAAATTTCCTAGTAGATAGTTAAGGCTGTCATCCTAGCCAATACTACAGTTCTGATTGAATATTAGAATATTTCCTTGATGAAGACTGCCGTTCAAGGTATTTTTAAAATCATCCTTCTATCTTTTAACAAATCCTTTTTTTGTGTTCAGTGATTCAAAAAAACTGGGTCTAATCAAATTAGTCTGCTTGAGCTTTGGAGTTTCTTTTTTCTTTTTACTTTAATATTGTTAAAACTGAATCTAATTAAATCAACATAATGTAATTAGATATTGTCCTGCTCAAGAGTCAATAGTAATATTTTAAAAACTGAACCAGACATCAAAAAGATTCAACCGATATTTAATAACTAATAAGTAAATATTATAAGAATAAGTAAAAATATATTATAAAATAAAAAACTTTACTGAAACAAAAAATGCACTAATATGTCTATTAATATATAATAAACTAATAATAAATCTAATAATTTAAACTAAGATTGAATCTAAAATAAAAATAAAAATTATATTTCCTTATTATCATTTATTTAAAGATTCGTAAAAGTTGAGGTATATTTAAAGAAAGTTAATGAAAAGGACTCCAAATTTATTTTAACTTCTTTTTAATGACCTTTAAACATTCTTCTTTATAGTTTAAATATTATTTTTAACACATTCTTAAATTATCTTAAGTAAAATAACTTATATATATTAATTAATAACTTAGTTTATTAAATAAATTCATGATAAAAATTATTAATTTTTAACAACAATATTTTAAAATTTTTGAATTAAGGTATAGAGAGATAAATAGAGAACTTAAAATTTGACAAATATGCCTTATTAGTGAGATTAAATAAATTTAGTATTTTTTAAAGATAAAAATAGTAATTAATTTTTAACAAAAATTTAATTAAAATATAAAAATATACATTTAAAAGTAAAATATATATTTTATGAATTAGATTGTGTGATAGAATTGAAAAAAATCATTAAAAAATTAAAAAATAGAGAGTGACAAGGACAACTTGTTGAGCCCCATATAATTAAATGTGCTGACAGATTCTCAAAGTTTGTTAACAAGGATAACCTATTGGGCCTCACATAGTCAAATGAGCTAACTCATGGTCGATTTTTTCAAGAAAATTGACCGGTTTGGTTTTTTATTATAAAGGTTATAAACACAAACTGAACTGAAATTTAGACTTATTCGTATTTATTTTAGGCCAAGTGGTTGGTCTGGGCTGATCTTTCAATCATTGGTCAATAGCAATGGAGCCTCCTAAACTAATGTTCTAATACCACACCAAAGACCTTGAAGGATACACAGGGAAAGTACGACAACTAACGAGTTAAAACAACACCTTTGAGAAGACCATCGACTAACCAAAGTCGGAAAGTAAGATATTGAGGTATCTGGTAGACTATTGTGGATCAACACAGGAATTTTGTGACTATGGGTAAGTTCCATGTATGATAGCGAGACACAAAGCCCTTCTCTCCACGGGCATACAATCCTCGAGCCTTCCTCTTAGGATCCTTACACTTTCATAACTCTCTTGCCCCTTTTTAAAAAATAGTCTCAACAGTACTTACACTCTTTCCCCATTAAACTCTAATCTCATAGCGAAATTGTTTCAAGCACAGTCACGGACTGTCTTAGACTTTCTGATACACAAGATTCTCAGAAGAAACTAGTGTAGAGCATACTTATCTCTGTACCAAGATAAATGGTAACATGCACTCAAGACTTAAGCGTTAAAGATAGGGAGAACTTAAAGAGAATAAGAAACACTCAAACTCATATTCATTAAACTACAATCAACTAAGACCTGCTTACAATGAAGGAGAAGTCTTCCTTTTATAGGCGAAGCAAGGGACATAAAAGTAAAACTCCATAAAGACACACTCATTACAACTTTAGAAAAGAAGAGTGCAATCATTATACCCTTAACAAAGCTACTTTAAAAAAGTAAACAACTTTTCTAAATGTAAATAGTAAAATGATAAGAAGGAATCTTGCATAGAGGTTTGTGAGTCACAAAGATTCTCCTTTATCAAAAGACTCAAAAGTAAAAGACAAACTCCTACAAAGACAAGTCCCACTTTAAAGTGATAAAGTGAGATCATGATCATTATTTGTCAAGGCCATGTCATTGTCAATCTGTTCAAGAATCTAGCCGATATCAGTTGCAATCCATTGAGTAAGTTTTGGGCTAGATACAGTAATGGGCACTTGAATGGGCTCTTGAATTGGACTAGATGGTCTTCTTGAAACTGTAGAGTGGTGATACATAAGACAGGGAACTTCACCAGCTCGAATATTAATAATATTGGAGGGATCTACCAATGTCCGTTGGTCGATTCATGGGGGAATAATTGGTGCAAGCAAAAAAGTCTCTCCAAAATATGGACCAAGAGATGTACAAATATTCGAAGGAGATGAGTTCGAGAATTGTTTAAGTTGGTCTAAGAAAGAATGTAATTCTTCGATTAGTTGTGTGGATTCTGTAGACCAATCAAGGGTGGTTCGTCAATGTTGAAGGTGATTTAATGTTCATAGATGCCCAGAAGTACTCATACTGTAGGGACGATGTATGATATATGATGTAGATAGCATAAGCTTTGCAATTAGTTAATGCAGTATCCTATAGATGATGATGTGTCAAATTTTGAGGCATGTCTACACGCCATGTAAAGGGTGGTTGAAACCATTATAAGAAAGTCCACAAAAAAAAGTTGGCATTGGTAGGATCAGAGAGATGACGATAGACATGAAGAGGTGATAATGAAATTGAACAAGCATATAAAGCATACAAAGACTAAAGATGCTATAAAGTAGAATCATGAAGAGTATCATAAATATGATACATTAACTTATAAGGAGTAAAAAAATCAAAATGACTAGGAGTTGGTAAAATATCAAACTGAAGAAGGACAAGATGAAGGTAGTAAAACAAACTCTGATGTAGAAGAGGGAAAAGATCTATTGCACTGGTTGGAGTAGTAGTGAACAGAGGAGAACAATCCTTTTTATATTTTGCAAACTTGGGAAACTCCATTAGCTAAGAAAGAGGAATAAAATGACGCTGAGAATTTGAAAGAAGCAAGTTAGATGTAAGAACAAATGTATTGTGGCGACCTCGAATGGAGAATTTATAATGAGAAAAAGTATCTGGAGGCTATGGTGGATGCTGACGAAGCAGATTGCATATGAATAAAGAATATGCTGCCACTAGATTGTTTCTGAGCAAAGTGTATAAGTATGGTGCATAAGTAGCATCTGGAAGCCAAGGTGGATTCTATCTGAGCAAAGTGGATATGTATGGAGAATATGCTGCCATGTGCAATCTCTTTCTACCACACTTTTTCTAGAGACGTTTATGAGCATCGAAGGCCTGCAAGCCTGATCTGACTTTACAGGCTTAATCAATCTTTGCTTCAGAAGGATATAACACTTCTTAATGTTAGTATATGGACTGAAAAATGATCGATACCTGAGGCCTGTGGGTAGGATCTGTAAAGTTGAGGCTTTACTATATACATCTATGCCAATGAGAATATTCGAGCCATGTAGATTGCTTCCAAGCATTTTAGTCCAAGCTGTACTTTGTAGAAAGAATAAAATTTCGATCTTTCTATTTGTAATAAGCCCGATCTTGAAAGAATTACCAACTGCAGCTGTAAAATATTCATCACGTGAAGTCCACGACTCAGAGGAAAATATGTTGGGCTTCACGATCACACGGCTGGATCCAGTATCCATAAACCCAATAGCTTTGATGGGTCTATCATATTTATCTTGTAAAAAGAGTTGGATTTGGACATATGGTCTTTGAACTAGAGTACGATCCAATTTCATACAGGTCTGTCGCTATAGCACGTATAGAGAATCATTAGATGATTCTTCTTCAGAGGTCGTAATAGAAATATCAAACTTCATATCTTCATCTTCAATTGATTGTTCCTCAATAAGATCTTCAAAGTTATTGGAGGGATGAATGGGCAAAATGGATTGTATTTGCTTCAATAACTTGACATCTTTCTTACTTTTGTGAGGCAGGTTCGTGTAAAATGACCTGATTATCCACATAAAAAACATCCTTCAGCTTTCTGAGAAGGATGGGATCTTTTCTTGAAGAATCGAACAAACTTTCTTTTTGTTCCATCTTTTCTCACCTATGTTTGAAGTAAATCACTTGTTATTATAGAAATCACGTAATATGTAAGAATACACAAGAAGGAGGGTTGAATTGTGATAAATCGTCTAAGATTGAAATCTTTAAAAACTTTTTGATTTTTTTGAAAGATTTAGACAATTTACAAAACAACGTACTTAATTTGTTTGAGTAATGCAACAGCAGAAATAGTATCTATTCTTTTAACAACATGAAATTAAAGAGATAAGGGTTAGAGAATATGACACCATGATTTATACTGGTTCACCATTAAACGTAGGGTTACGTCCAGTCCTCAGAGTAAACTGAGATTTCACTATCTCTTTCAACTTTTACAAGTATTATTTCACCCTTCCAGAGCCTCTTCAGGTCTCTTTCACAAAGTATTCTTTATCTGCTATCTTAGCCTCTTCAGGCTGTAGCCTTCCTTTTCACTTAAAAGATTTTGACTTTTCTAAACTCACGTTACAGGTCGACTTGATCTCTCTTCTTTCTTCTTTTCACTCAAGCAATTTTTTACAGTATCGTAAGTAAAGGATTGAAAGTTGAAGGTTCAGAGTTGTAAGGTTGTATCTTGTGTATATTGTGTATTGTATTTGACCATAACTGATATTTATAGTCTAAATCTTCAACAGCATTCTTGAAAATTGCTTGTAGAATCTTCAGAGATCAGTTGTTAGTTAAGTCCTGTAACCAACTCTAACTAACTAACTAACTGTCGTCGTAAGTTGTTCTTCAATTATAACGTTTTGATTTGTTTTGCATAATTCGTCTTATGTCTTTGCTTCGTCTGATGTCTTCACTTCGTTTGATGACTTCACTTCGTCTGATGATTTCATTTAGTCTGATGACTTTGCTTTGTCTGCTGACTTTGCCTCGTCTGATGACTTCGCTTCGTCTGATGACTTGATGATTTGTTCCTCTTACATTTATCTACACACTTAACAAACTCATCAAAATAGTTCACACACTTTTCTATTATTATTATTATTTGATTTTCATCAAAATCAATAGAAGGAGTGAAGTCTCCTTATCTCAAAAATCTCACCATTTTTTATGATAACAAATAATCTTAATATTAGAAGATAAACGAGAAGATATTTCAGACAAAATTTATTTATTTAGACGAATAATGCAAAATATACAATGCATTAAAAAAGTTAAAATAAATTCTCTAAAATAAATTCTCCTCCTTCTCCTCTACTTTCTACTATTCTCCCCCTATTTGTTATTAATTAAAAACAATCATTTCAGATACTTCAATATCTTAAAGAACATATGTTTGATATTAGTGTGGATTATCTTGAGGTCTTCTTCTATAGTCACATGTAAAAAGTGCTACTTCCTCATGAAGATCACCCATTGAGTCACTTAGTTCATCAATATCAATTTCTTGAATATGTTTAGCTAAGGCTTCATGTTCTTCCTTCTGCTTTTGACTAGCTTCAATCCTTGTGATGAAATTCTTCAAGCATGCCGAATTATTGGTAGAGTCTTGTAGCTTTTCACTTTGTGAATGAAGATACTCAGAGACAGAGGATTTTTTCATTGAATCGTATAATTCAATAATTTCAATGGAGGGTAATTGAAAAAATTTTGTTAGTGGGGGAATGTCAAGATTATCAGGGTAGGGTAGTTTCAAAATGAGTTTTCCTAAAAGTTGTAGGATATATTTGACAGAAGAAATGAAACCTATGGGTTTAAAGTGAATAATTAAGTGCACAAAGGTTTCTAAATAGAAATTGATACCTTCATTTGTAATCTTTTTGTATCTTCCTTCTGATATTTTCCCAACTACCTTGAAACTTTCATCTATAGTTGATGTGCCAAAGTTGCTTCCTGATGGTCTTGAAATGTGATGAGAAATATAGATGCCTACAGGTTGAGCTGTACGACATACATCATCTATATTCTTTATTTCCACTCGAATTTCTTCTTACGTGAGATCATCTTGTTGCTTCTCAGGGAATTTCTTCTTCTTACCTTTATCTTTGTTGTCTACCAGTGTTGAACGTCTAGGTTGTACATCTGGTACAATCTTTATCATTGTTCTGCTTGTCACTGGATATATTGTGTAAGGATTTTTAGTCATCTTCAATGGATATGGTTCTGCCTTTTCATCTCGCAGAATACCATACAATCTTTTGTCTTCAAGGCTAAGAAGATGTATCGTCTGATTGTTTACAGTTACAGCTTCAACTTGAACCCTTACTTTCTGTTTAGGAGATTCTCTAATGATAATCGAACCTCTGTTTCGATCAGGTATTGATTCTTCTATAATCTTCATCTTCAAATCTTCTTTCTTTATTTGTTAAGGAAGATTGTAGATTGGTTACTGCTTTTCAACCTTTCTTTTCTGAATCATCTTCGTCTTTCTTTGTTCTTCTACGAACTTGGAAGAGAGTTATTGAGACTTCTTCTGCTCAAATACTAACTTTCTTTTTATCTCTGTCTCTCCAGATAGTTGTTCTGATTGAGTCTGAGGGATAGAGACAATTGCTTTACCATACTGCTATTGTTGTTTTGTTGTACTTTTCGAAACTTGACCAAGAGTCAGAATTTTTTGTTTCTTCTGCAATCTTGGTGACCTTCTAGACATATCAAGTCTTTCTGATTGAAGTGTCTCAGCCTTTCTCTTTAAAGGCACTTTGTGAGTTAGTTGTTGAACCTTTACACTTTCCTTCCTTTCAGGAATCGTCCTAGCTTGACTTGACTTATAAGATGATTATTCAACCTTTGTCAGCTCAGTTGAGATTCTACTAGTTGATTGAGGTCTTGCTTGTATACTAGATGAAACATCTTCTTTTCTGTTGCTCCCCCTTAGACTGTGCTTTAGATATGAAATCTTTATCCGATTCAATTTTAGTCTTAATTCCCATTCTGCGAATAGTAGAGGTATTGATAACACTCTTAATATTCAGCTTTACTTTGTTCCTCTATCAAGTAGGATTCCAGGTTTTTTGAATAATCTCGTCAACAACATACCATAAGGTAATGAACCACTCTTCAGATGATACTCCTCCTGAGTCCTCATCATGTAAGTCAGAATCAAGAGCAGAAAATTAATAAGTTTGTGTGTGAGTATATAAATAGACATTGTTTATCACTTATCGTCATAAATCCTTCGATCCCATTCTTGATAAAATACAGTGAATAAGAATTGAATGAAGAACCCTAGCCTTCAGAATTAGGTTTGAAGACTTCTTGACTCCTAGATAACTCGATCCATATAGTTGTCGATTGATGTTATCTTCATTTAAATGACTTTGAGCAATCCACTTTGTATAGTTGAAAAGCTTTGCTCCCTCATTTGGACATTCAGTAACGCTCACAACAGAATCTTGTGACACATTCGCCGACAATCTGTTTACCACAGATACCAAGGTGTTATCTACAACCTTTGCATTTTTTCAAAATTCATATACTTCATTTGGATACACCAGTTCTCATATATTCAAGAAAATTTCCCCTCCAGTTGCTTTAATCTCAGGTTTGATATCCATTTGATCTTCCTTGAGAGAAGTGAAATCAACAAGTCTCCCATAGGTAAGAGATTTCGACATTCTTGTAATCTGCAATGTATAAACACTAAATACAAAAATGAATTTTGCTTACAGAAACGAGGTTAGTATATAGAAATGATTGAGAAAGATAAGAACGAAAAAGATTTGATGTAAAGAACAGAGGATTGAATCGACTTTGTTGAGAGCACTTTGAAGCAAGTTAGTTAAGAAGAAAATTCTAAAATGTAGAGTGTTGAGATTTTGAGAGATATCTTTTATAAACACTCCTACACAAAGTTGTCGTTAGTAACGTCTGTGACTGATTCACAGATACTCATTGATTGATACTATCAAGTAAAAATTACCGTTACTATTTCTTACTATATTTCTGCTTCAATGTTACGTATCGTCTGCGTTATGGAGTTTCAGACGAATGATCATTTAACACAACCATGTTCAAACTTTGTCTTATCTCCTTGAATCTGTCTTCACTTAAGGGTTTGGTGAAGATATCTACCTATTGTTGATTCGTCTCAACAAATTGTAGATTGAAAGTTCCTCTCTGTACATAGTCTCTTATAAAATGATGTCTAACTTCAATATGCTTTGCCTTTGAGTGTTGTATTGGATTCTTTGAGAGATTGATAGCACTTGTGTAGTCACAGAAGATTGGAATTTGATCTTCTTGGATAGAATAGTTTTATAATTAGTACTTTATCCATAATATTTATGAAAAATAGCTTGAAGTTGACATGTATTCAGCTTCTGCAGTAGATAAAGAAATTGAACCTTATCTCTTGCTTGACCACAAAATTAGATTATGACCAAGAAAGTGACAACCTCCACTTGTACTCTTTCTATCAATCCTATCTCCATCATAATCAGCATCATAGTAGCCAATTAACCTGAAATCTTTACCTTTCTCAGACATTAAGCAAAGATCAGTGGAACCTGCCAAGTATCTCAATATTCTATTAACAGCAATATAATGAGATTCTCTAGGATCTGCTTAAAATCTTACACACAAACAAACACTAAACATTATATCAGGTATGCTTGTAGTTAGGTAAAGTAAAGAATTAATAATTCCTCTAAAAAGAGTTTGATCAATCTTCTTACCAACTTCATCTTTAGATAAGACGATTAAGGGATACATAGGAGTTGACATTAGTTTAACATTTTCTATTTTATATTTGACTAACAGTTCTTTGATATACTTTTGTTGATGAATAAAGATCTTTTGTTCATTCTGTCTAATATGCAAACCAAGAAAGAACTTTAATTCTCCCATTATACTCATTTCAAATTCACTTTTCATAAGAGTCTTAAAATTTGAACATAACTTCTTAGAAGTTGCACTAAAAATGATATCATCTTCATATATTTACGTAACAATAAAATCATTTTTAATACATTTTCGAAATAAAGTTTTATCAAATTATCCTCTAATAAAAGCATTCTTAATAAAAAAAAACTAAGACGATCATACCAACCACGAGGTGCTTGTTTCAATCCATACAAAGCTTTATGAAGTTTATATACATAATCTGGTTTATCAATGTCTTCAAAACTAGGGAGTTTTTTTACATAAACTTCTTCATCTATAAAACCATTCAAAAAAGAACTTTTCACATCCATTTGAAACAGTTTTATATCATAAAAAACAACACATGTAAGTAAGATCCTAATATCTTCTAGTTACAGGAGCATATGTTTCATTGTAGTCTATTCCTTCTTGTTGATTATAGCCTTGGGCTACTAATCTAGCTTTGTTACAGGATACCTTTCCTGATTTGTCTAGTTTATTCTTGAATACCCATCTAGTTTCTATGATAGACTTATTGGATGATTTAGGGACTAGAGACCAGACTTTATTCCTAGTAAATTGATTTAACTCATTTTGCATAGCTAAAATCCAAGTTTCATCTTGAACAGCTTCACCTATTTTCTTAGGTTCTAATTCATAAATAAAGGCTATATTGTCCTCTCTCCTAAACTTAGATCTAGTTCTCACTCTTTCTGATATTTCTCTTATAATCAGATTTTTTGGGTGAGAAGATTTGTATCTCCAATCTTTTCTCAAACTAATATTCTCAAAAAGATCTACTACTTTATCAGATGGATCAACTGATGGTGAATCATCTGGGTTACTAACTAAGGGAGCAGATAGAGTTTCATCATCAGAGTTGTCTCTCTTATCTAGATGAGAATCATCATCAAACATTATATGCATAGATTCTTCAACAGATTTAGAAATAAGATTATAAACTCTATAAGCTTTAGATCTAATAAAATAACCTAGAAAAATTCTTGAGATGATCTTAGAATCAAATTTATCTAAATTTCCTTTGTATTCCAGATGGTGCATTTGCAACTAAAAGGATAAAAGTAAGAAATGTTTGGTTTTCTTCCCTTTCATAACTCATATGGAGTTTTATTTAAAACAGGTCACATAAATACTCTATTTTGAATATAACAAGTTGTATTTATAACTTCTGCCCGGAAGTACTTAGAAAGATTCATTTCACATAGCATAATCCTTGCCATTTCCTGAATTGTCTTGTTTTTTCTTTCTACAACTCTATTTTGTTGAGGAGTTCTAAGAGCAGAGAAATTATGGAAAATTCCATTATCTTTACAGAAGATTTTGAATTTTTCATTTTCAAATTCTGCGCCATGATCACTGCTAATTTCAGTAATAGAAGTCCTTTTTTTCATTTTGTAACCTTTTGGATAAGACTTTAAAGTAGTTAAAAGATTCATCTTTATACGATTAAAACAATATCCAACAAAATCTAGTAAAGTCATCAACAATTACAAGACCATACTTCTTTCCACCAAGACTTATTGTTCTGGTTGGACCAAACAAATATATATGTAACAACTCTAGAGGTTTAGACGAAGTTACAACATTCTTAGAAGAAAATGATGTTTTAACCTGTTTTCCTTTCTAATAGTTCTCTCAAAAGAAATCTTTGTTAAAACTTATCTTTGGTAAACCTTTTACCAAATCATGTCTGACTAATTTGGAAATATGTTTAAAACTAACATGACCTAGCTTTTTGTGCCAAATCAGTTTTTCATCATCTTTTGATATAAGACATGAAATATTTTGACTTCTTAAATTATCTAAATTAATCCTATAGAGATTGTTTCATCTCTTGGAAGAAAAAAATATGGACCCGTCCTTGTTTCTAACTAAACAAGAATTTTAATTAAAGGATACTTCAAAACTAGAATCATATAATTGACTTATACTGATTAGATTATGCTTTAAACCATCAACTAGCAGAACATTATCAATAGTTGAAAAATAATCTTTACCAATTTTTTCGATCCCAATTATTTTGCCCTGCTGGTTGTATCCGAAAGTTACTGATCCTCCTTGCTTATGTTAGAGGTCTAGGAACATAGACCTTCTGCCCATCCTGTGTTACGAGCAACCGCTATTTATGTACCAATGATGATGGTTGCTTCTTCCAAGTAGAGAGATCTGCAGTATATATTATATCCTTCTTAGGTACCCAAATTTTCTTAGGTCCTTTGGGGTTAATCTTATAATTATTCTTAGAATAATAATAAGAATACTGTTTCTTCTTCTTAGGAACAAAATTCCCATTATGAAAAACATTTCTATTATGAATTGAATTTCTACCAGAGAAGCCTAAACCACTTTTATCATCTAGATGGCTATAACTTCCAATCCTATCATTCATTCTTTTTATACTCTCTGAAAATTTTGATAAATCAGCTGAAAGAATATTAATCCTTTTTTTAAACCGATTAAACTCCTTAGATCTATCTATAGTAACTTTTTTTTTCATATCGTCTACTTGTTTCTTACGTCAGAAATTTTCTTCTTCTAAGATTTTTGTATTCTTAGAATTTTCAATAAATTTCTTTTTCAACAATCTATATTGTTTTAGAATAGTATTAGAATCTTCTAACAATTATAAATAAGCATGTTGAAGATCATTAAAGTCAGAGATTAACTCATTATCGCTTTCACCTTTAGCTACCAAGCATATGTTTGCTTGTTCTGATGAATCTAAGTTGGATTCAGATTCAGATGAATCCA
>JANZXR010000171.1:33379052-33407855 GCA_027575705.1 Erythroxylum echinodendron
TATCAAAACAATTTTAAGCACTTATAACCTATTCCAAATGACTATTTTACCCTTCCCATTGGTGAGGGGATGTTACACAATTGATCACCCATCGGATAACTTAATAACCAGTTAAATTGGTGGAGTGATTGGGTAGGTTGAGAGATCGTTCAATTAGCTTCATCTAATTTGATTAGGACAAGTAATTTCACCTTGAGAGAGGGTAGTTAATATAATTGGAAATCTTAGGTGAGACATAATTCGATTAATAAAATAGGAGGGAGACAAAATAGGGAGAAAGTGATATCTAATCTTTAGATTCTTGAATTCCAATTTTCTGCACTTTGGTATTGTCTATTGCTTTTTGTTAGTCTTTCAATTTCAATTTAATTTTCCAGATTATTTTCTTTAAAACAATTTTGTTTCTTAAACAAAGTTTGATCTGAATTAAGTGATGTCTGGGCATCAATCCCTGTGGGATTGATATCTGCTTTCTAATTACAATTCACGACCTGTATACTTGTGGTTTTTGAGTGTAAAACGAGTTGATTATTTTACATAAATTACACTCAATAATAATGCTACTGCAAGGAATGAGATACAGGGTTTTAGGACCTTTTATTGTAAATTATCTATAATATGTAGAATAAAATATAGTGATTAATATGATTCAACTTGGCTAATATTTGTTTAGAGTGATATTTGACATAGTGAAAAGAGGAAAAGAGTTCAAAAACAAGAACAGGGAACAATATTTAGGGTCTTTATTCGAGCTCTGAAATTTCATTTTAGTATGCCTCCATTTGGTGTATTATATATTGGTATCTGTACTTGTGACTATTTAACATATATTGGCATCTGTTGTATCATCTAGTGGCATATTTTATACAACACAGTGATATTTTCTAAATAATATTATAATGTTATACAATAATGTAATGAGATGAGTAATGAAATAGAAAGGGAGATGAGTTATTTAGATGTAATAACCTCACATAGTGTGGTAGAAGATGTTGAGACAGAGTTAATAATTAGAGTGGGAACGAAGTTTGATAGTTCATAAATGATTTTCAGTTTTTACTAAAACTATGTAAGGTGCCATGAGTTTGCAGTTGCTATAAGGAGAGGAAAGAAAGATGATGGATACTTTAAGAATAAACTATTTATGTGTTATAAAGGTCGGTCATATAAACTACAAGAATTGAATAGAATAAAACCTAGAAACAACTTAATAATTAGGTATAATGCTGGAGTTTATTATTGGTTAGACAAATGTATTTATAATATAATCAAGTGTAAAGATATGCATAACTATGAACTAATTTTGAGTAATGCAAAGTTTATTAGGTAACATTTGGTTATGGATAGTCAAGTTAGATGTAGGTTAGAAATGAAAGACAGTTATAGAATAAGACTGAATATACAGTATATTGTTGAAACTTTGTGTAGGTATGAGAACATAATATGTTTACATTAGGATTGTCTTAATCATACAAAATAAGTTGAGAAGTGTGAGATTGGAAGAGTGAGACAACAAAGTGGTTTATAAGATGTTTATTAGAATAAAGGAAAATGATATTAGATTTTTCTATAAAATTGAATGTGATGAGGAAGGTAATGAATATTTTTGAATCGATATAATTTAGATAAAATATGTTGAATTTGGTGATGTGGTGATACTCGATATCATTTATCTTGTCAATAAATATCAAATGCCATTAGCCCCATTTCTCAATGTAAATTATCCTAGGCAATCTATATTACTTAGTTTTGCACTCATAGGAAGTGGGACCACTTATAATTTTTGTTAGTTTTTTAATACATGGTTAAGGTGTGTGAATGGGAAGTCAGCTAACATTATAATTATAAATGAGTGTAAAAATATTGCAACACTATGGAGATAACATTTCTCACTGTAAGACAAAAATTATGTTTATGGCATATACTAACGAAATTACCTAAATAATTTGATGCAAATAAGAGATATAAGAAGTTAAAAGATACATTTATGGATATTATTTATAATGCCAACAATAATAAAGAATTTGTGAAAAAATGGAACAAATAGTTATGGAGTATAACTTAAAAAATAATTCATGGATTGAGTCTCTTTTTGAAGACTATATGAGGTGTTTTAGCATTTATTAAAGGGAAATTTTTAAGCAAGAATGTTGACATCACAAAAGAGTAAGGATATCCATGCTTACTTTGATGGATGTATACATGCTTGTGGTATATTGAGAAAATTTTTAAAAGGAATATGAGGAAGTAATCAAGGAAAAATTAAGTGAAAATGGAGTTTGATTACTTATGTACAAGGAGTAATTTGTTAGCCCTTAGCACATGAAGGCACTTCATAGCTAGCTAGAGATAGATCTTGGGAGAAAGGTTAGCTAGATAACACGCATGGCAGTGACATGAGAAGGCTTCAAGGTTACTTAATGAGTTAGATCAAGCATCGTGCAAGTTTTGTTATAGTTTCAGACTTTGTACAAGTTGAGATGGCTAAGGTAAGTTCCTGATAGACTAAGGATTTAGTGTATGCTCAAATAGACGGACCATAGCTAATGGACTTGACATGGGTAAGCATTCGATCGAACTGGTGTGCTATGACTGGCTTTGGCTTGGATGACTCGTCATCAACGAATAGAGATCGTGGGAATATCTTAGATGATGTGGTGGATAAGATCATCAGGATAAACATTATCTCTAAAAGATAAAGACACGCTGGAGGATCATCTAAAGATAGTGGACATCTTCATGGATAAGGATAGATCATTTGTAATTTTTTATCTTATTAGTTGGGATGTAGATAGACCTTATCGGATAAAGACCTATTTATACAGGGATGTTATCTTATTGGATAATGATGTAATATAATAGGATAAAATGTGATCATAGGTAGTAGAATTCTGTTAGGATTCTAACTTGGCCCTCAATCCTTAATGCCTATATATCGCTCATTTGAGAATTTCTGCTTACATATAGAGAGACACACAGATATTGAGAAAGCATCCTTTGTATACTTTGAGGGAAGTAATAAAGATTGACATTATTGTTTTATGTCTTTCTTGCTTTATTATTGTCTCTAAATATTTTATTGCTTCCGTAGTTTTCTTGCGAGTTTGAGAGTTAAACACAACGAAGGTTATGAGGCATTTGAGACCAAGATTGTTGGTCGATTATTATGTAGGGAAGAATGAGTCTTGTTTTAACGAACCTAAGTAATATTGTCCTGAAAAAGAGTAGGCGAGACTTATGGATAAGTTCAGTGCTTAAGAAGACCTTTGTAACAAATGGTATCAGAGCTTGGAAGGTATAACGATTATACATAAGAAAATTTCCTTCTTTGTTAATTGTTGTAGATCCAGTGGTGGAACAACAGATGATACAATAGTGATAACACTTGTATCGTTCGTAAGCATCGAGAAAGGATTGAAGAAAGGTATGAAGACCTATCTCGCTACCATATGGGAGATTGATGAAAATCATATAGTGGAAGTCCTTGACGCAGTTGCAAGTTTATTAAGGGAGTTTCAGGATGTGATTCTGAAAGAGTTACTGAAAACTCTCCCCCCTCATTGAGAGATAGATCACAGGATCAGGTTGGTTCCTAAAGCCATCCTACCTATATGTGCCCCATATTAGATGTCCCTACTGGAGTTGAGGGAGCTTTGAAAATAACTTGGTGAAGTGTTGGAGGCAGGGTTTGTCTAACCGTCTAAAGCCCTATATGGTGCCTTAATACTGTTTAAAAGAAGTAGGACGGGACACTTTAGATGTGCGTGGACTATCGAGCTTTGAACAAGATAACAATACAAACAAGTATCTTGTTCCCTTAGTTCAAGATTTGATGGACAAATTATCGAGGGCTACAGTTTTCACAAAGCTGGATCTCCCAAGGGGGCATTGATAAGAGCGGATAGCCAAGGGTGATAAGTAGAAGACAACGTGTGTGACTCAATATAGATCATAAGAACTTTTATTCATACCGTTTGGATTGACTAATGCCCCTATAACTTTTTGCAACTTGATGAATGATGTGTTATATGACTTCCTTGATGAGTTTGTGTGTATCTCAACAACATCGAGATGTACAGTACAGACATGTAAAAACATATGGAGCACTTGAGGAAAGTGCTCGAGCGACTGAAGCAACACAACCTCTATATGAAGATGGAGAAGTGTGAATTTGCACAGTCAGAGATCAGATTGTTGGGTCACTTATAAGCAAGGGTTAGGTAGGGTGGATTTGAAGAAGGTGAAGGTGATAATTGAGTGGAAAGTTCCCACAATAGTATGAGAGTTGCAGAGTTGTCTCAGACTGGTGAACTAATACAAGTATTTTTATTGATTGAAAAAACAAACTATTTGTTTCATGCTAAAGCTATAAGTATACGAGTCATTACTTGTAGTAAAAAGCATATATTGTCCTACAAAGATTGTGCTTAGGCACCATTTAATTTAGGTTGTGCTTTGTTTAAGGCTCAAAATCGAATAATAAACTGAAAAGTAAACTAAATTAAACAAACTAGTAATAATCGAATAATGTAATAATGGAAATCTGTAAAGAGAATTAATCAAGTTAAGGAAGAGCGGATTTTACCTATCATTAATGCTAATCTAGCCTTTTATGTGTTTATAGGATATCGGTTCTAGACGATCGTAGGGTTGATTACTCTCTCTTGAGTTATAATCATTCCCTAAATTGTAAACCTTAATCGAATTATGAACTTGCAATCTATCAATTCACAAATTACCTAAATTCTAATTAGTTCTAAAGCTCTCTAATAAACAATCAGGTCTTGCACAAGATCTCTTTTTATGAAATTACCGACTAAATGGATTAAGTGGTCAATTAGATCGCCTAACTCTCGTTAATCCAATCTAATCATTTTTATCTAGTTAACCCTCTCGTTTTATTACCGAAATATGCAAATACATTAATCATTCATAACACCCAAATCAAGTAAACATAATTTAACTAGATTAACAATAAAAATAAGCAAAATACCTAAGGAAAAGTTAGAACATCATTAACAACTCAAAATCCATAACCATGCAACCAATCTCAATCTTACACATTAAATGAATAAAATGGTAAATGGGGAGGAAATGAAACTTAGATTGAATGATTCATGAAAGCAACGACATCAGGAGATCACCTATTTCTGTAAGCTTTGGCATCGAAACCCTCCTCTTCTTCCTCTTCTTCTTTTCTCTCTCTCTTCTTTCTCTCTTTCTCTTTTAGGTTTCCAAATGTAAGCTGAATGTAGACTCTTTTCTAGGGATCCATCCTTATCCTTTTATAATCTTTTCCAATTAAGATAACCCTAGTGTCTTTTTGAGGTCTAAAATGTCCCTTAAAAACTCAAATCCGAAAGTGACTCTGCATCTGTCTATTCGTAGGCCACGATTACGGGCCTAAGTGCATGACCGTGGCCGATTTATTTACTCTCTGTCATGATCGTGGAATATTCCCACGATCGTGGTCCTATGTTCTTAGTGCATGATCGTGGCCGATTTATTTACTCTCTGTCATGATCGTGGCATATTCCCACGATCGTAGGCCTATGTTGGTGCTTCTGTCACGATTGTGGGCTTATGTTGGTACTGCTGTCACAATCGTGATAGGTTCCCCCTAATCTTGGCCCTGTGTTTTAGTTCGTGTCTCCTCTGAAACTCTTTTGAATGCCCTAAAACATTAACAAACTCATCACAACACCTCATATATACATAATTGAAGTTCAAAAACACATTCTCACCCAAAGAACACTTAAAACACAAATTTTTATGAACTAACCTAATTCTTAACCTAAACACACACTAAATAATTAAATTAACCACTAAACACATATCAAATTACCTATAAAAATACAATGCAATCTACACCTATCAACATCCCCTCACTTAAACTTTTGCTTATCCTCAAGCAAAGATCAAATATAACCAATAAAATTATATCATTTCATTTCACAAAGATTAAAGCATCCAATCCCTCAAACTTTAGCCAACTCAAGTGTCAAGCTATTACACACATCATGACTAATTTTAATTGGTGCACAGAAGTGAATCTCAACTCATGAAACCATCACTCAAAAATAAGTATAAATTCAAAAAGGATTTTTCTTACGGATTTCACTCATTTCTCTTAAGTGTTTGATGGTTAGTGTTTCGCTCAAACTTCCTATACGAAACTACACTATCACAGGCTTGCTAATACACCAATTCTTCTCCACAATGATTATATGATAGGATAAATCAAAAGGACTTTGTTTTGGGTTGTAATATGGCTAAGGATAAGGTGGGTTAAACAAGTTTTAGGGGTTTATCACAAGCATTTATAAACTACTAAGTGTACAAAAAGATGACAAAGATAAACTTCTAAGATATGCAAATAAATAAGACTACTTCTCTGCACTTATTGAAGCTACTACATGTCATTCCTTTTTCTTTTCTTTTTTATGTGATTTTGTTCTTTTCTCTTTTTTTTTTCTCTTTTGATTTTTTCCTTTTCTCTTTGTTTAACATAATAATGAAACAATGAACAAAAAACAACATCTATATGCCACGCTCTCTTAATTTGTGATTCCACACTCAAGTATCACTTAACACTTTATTAACTTATGATTGGGCAAGCTAATGGGGTTTATGGGTTTTAAAATTGGGTGATTTGAAGAAAAAAAAGGTTAAAGGATCAATGGGGCTAGCAAGGGTTAATAAAAGGGTAGGTCATTTAAGCTAAAAGTTAAAGCAAGAAGGCCTTTATCATTTCTATCTAGCATGCATTTAGTAGATTTAAACTGATTCAAAGTAAGTTCTAAAGATAATTACCTAAGGAAGCATCACACAAACAAGAAAATGAAATGACTATAGAATGGAGTCATAAAGACTTAATTGCTCACATAGGCTCAGATGAAAATCTATTATACTTCTAGAGTCATAAAGGCTCAATTGCTCACATAGGCTCAAATGAAAATCTATTATACTTTTATACATTACTTCATTGTTCAAATGTCAAGTTTTGAGTAAGCTAATGTGGCCAACTACTTTCATCACTCCACATGATTCACTCTCCACTCAAGTATCCTAATTTAAGTTCACGCATGCATTTAATCTCATTCTAACTAGTATGATAGAATCTCATGGCAACACATTCATAACAAAGATTCAAATTTAAGGGAAATGATACACCTAATACTAACAACCTAACAAGCATCCTAAATGACATGCAAAAATGCAAACATAAATGCAAAGACTACCTCCCCACACTTGAACAAAACATTTTCCTCAATGTGTAGAAGAGAACATCCAAAACCAACAAACAACACTATGAAAAATAAAATACAAAACACAAGAAGAATAATAGAAGAGATTAAGGGCAATATGGGATTATGGTGGTGGTGCCGATAGAAGTGGTGCATTTTTCCTCTCATCCTTTGGTCCCCCAACAAGCTATGATGCATAATAGATCTTCAACTAACCTCAAAAAGTATCACTGGGGACCTAAACAATAAGAGAATGAAGGGCTAAACAAGTTAGACCAAACTAAATATTATCGAATCAAAATAAAACTAAACTAACACAAAGACTAACAAATGAAAGACAAATATGCTAAGTTAAGGTCATTAGCTTGACCATTCCATATGAAGTCATAAAAGAGTAAGTGAAAGGTAAGAGAATGCTTTCCTTTCTTGTGAGAATGGCCCTCCAAAGTAAAGCTTGCATCTATTCCTACTAACCTTAAAAGTTTCACCCTTTTCATTTTCTAACGCTCCGTGAGGAAACACTTGACTAACCTTGAGTGGGCCACACCATCTTGACTTGAACTTTCTAAAAAACAACCAAAGTCATGAATTGAATAAAAGAATTAAGTCCCCAATCTTGAATTCCTTCTTCTTAATGTAGCCATCATGCCATTTTTTAGCTCTTTCTTTGTACAATTTGGAATTTTCATATGCATCATATCGTAATTCTTCCATTTCATCAAGTTGTAACAATCTCTTCTCTCCTACTAGCTTCCAATCCATGTTCAATTTTGTAATTGCTCAATAGGCTCTATGCTCCAACTCCAATGGTAAATAGCAAGCCTTGCCATACACAAGTCGATATGTTGTTGTACATATGGGAGTTTTGAAAGTTATCCTATAAGCCCACAACGTATCATCCAGATTCAAAGACTAATCTTTCCTTGAAGTGCTCATTACCTTCTCCAAAATATTCTTCAACTCCCTATTCACCACCTCCACTTGCCATTCGTTTATTGGTAGTAATGGGTTGCCACTCTATGATGAGCATTATATCTTCTCAAAAGTGTCTCAAAGGGTTTGTTGCAAAATTGGCTCCCTCCATCACTTATGATGGCTCTAAGCACCCCAAATCTAGTAAAGATCTTCTTGACGAACCGTTGCAATACCTTACCATCATTTATTGGAGCAGTCATTCTTTGACCCACCTAGATACATAATCAATTCCAACCAATATATAAGATTTACCTAGGGAAGATGGGATTGGTCCTATAAAGTCCAAACCCCATACATCAAATATCTCCACCTCCATGATGTTTAAAAGTAGCATCTCATCTCTCTTTGAAATATTTCCCACTCTTTGGCACCTATCACAACGTAATACAAAAACTCGAGCATCCTTGAACAGGTTTGGCTAGAAGAATCCACTCTCTAAAATGCGAGTAGCCTTTTTGTTCGCTCCATATTGTCAGGCATAAACTGAACTATGACACTGAGTCAAAATTTCATGCATTTCATCTTCAAGGACACACCTGCAAATCAAACTGTTAGCATATATTTATATAACATAGGTTCATCCCAAATATAGCGAGAACAATGAAATAAGAAACGCTTCCTTTATTAATGCGAGAGATTAGGGGGAAGAATACCACCTGAGAGATAATTAGCAATAGCTGCAAACTAAGGAAGGAAAGGATTTTCTACCATCATTAAAGCCTCATCAGGAAAACGCTCTTTAATTTCCTCTTCTTCTTCATTTTGTTCCCCTTCAAGTCTTAATAGTTGGTTTGCCACAACATTTTCTACTCCTTTCTTATTCTTAATCTCAATGTTAAATTTTTGGAGCAAAAGCACCCATCAGATAAGCTTAGCCTTGGCATCCTTCTTTGCAAAGAGATAATGCAATGTCACATGATCTGTAAAAGTAATAACTTATAAGCCTAAAAAGTAAGAACGAAAATTTTCAC
The DNA here is from genome assembly GCA_027575705.1 of Erythroxylum echinodendron. Taxonomy (NCBI): domain Eukaryota; kingdom Viridiplantae; phylum Streptophyta; class Magnoliopsida; order Malpighiales; family Erythroxylaceae; genus Erythroxylum; species Erythroxylum echinodendron. The sequence continues at coordinate 33,388,246 of JANZXR010000171.1, forward strand.
ATGTAAATACGACTGCAAGCAACTCCTTCTCAGTGGTGGTGTAGTTTAGTTGTACTCCTATCAAGGTCTTGCCGGCGTAGGAAATTGAATGTAACTTCTTGTCCTTCAACTATCTGAGTACACAGCCAATGGCATGGTCACTTACATCACATATGATCTCGAAAGGAAATGACCAATCTGGTGACGTCAAAATAGGTGCTGTTGTAAGTATTGTCTTTAACCTATTAAAAGAATTTAAGCAATCATCATTAAACAAAAAAGGGACATCTTTAACTAATAAGTTAGTTAATGGTTTAGCAATAAGAGAAAAGTCCTTGATGAATAGTCTGTAGAACCCTACATCACCAAGGAATGCTCGGATGGCCATGACATTGGTAGGAGGTGGGATCTTTTCAATCACTTCAGATTTAGCTCAATCTACCTCAACCCCCCTGCATGAGATCTTAAGATCCAAAACTATTCCCTCTTAGACCATGAAATGACACTTCTCCCAATTCAAGACTAAATGAGGCTCCTTGCATCTTTGTAATACTTTATCTTAATTAAACAAACAATGATCGAAAAAGTCTCCAAAAATAGAGAAGTCATCCATAAATACCTCCATGAAGTCCTCGTTCATATCTACAAAGATGTCCATCATACCTTTGGAATGTGGTTGGTGTATTGCATAGACCAAAAGGTATCCTCCTGTAAGTAAAAATCCTGTATGGACAAGTGAAAGTGGTTTTCTCTTGGTGTTATGGGCATATGAACACCTGATTGTATCCTATATATCCATAAAGAAAATAATAAAAGCATGGCCAGCCACCCTTTCAATCATTTAGTCCACAAAAGTAGTGAAAAATGGTCTTTTATGGTGGACAAATTATGCTTCCTATAGTCTATTCACACTTTCCAACTTGTGATGGTCCTAGTGAAAATCTGTTCACCTTTTTCATTCTCCGTCACTATCATGCCTCCCCTCTTAGGCACATATTACACCGGACTCACCCACTCGCTATTTAAAATTGAGTATATAATACCTGTATCTAAAAGCTTCACCACTTCTTTCTTCACAACCTCTTACATGTTTGGATTTAACCTTCTTTGCCTCTCCCTCATTATCTTACATCCTTCTTCAAGGTTAATCTTATACATCACCACAATGGGGCTAATCCCCTGAATATCAGAAATTTGCCACCCTATGGCTCTCATCCTCTTCTTAATGGTCTATACCACTTTCTCTTCTTATTCAACATTTAATTGGATGGAAATGATAATGGGTAGGGTGGTCCTTACCTAAAAACATGTATCTCAGGTGAGAAGGTAAGGGTTTAGTTATACAGTGGGAGGCTTTATAACGGAAGGTGGTGTGCGTGTATCCTCTCTCTCTAACTTCTCTTACTCACCCTCCTCACACAATTCCTCTTCACTCACACTCACACTCCTATACACTTCAACAACTCGCTCAACTTCCTTTTTAATTTCCTTTTCAACCTCCTTTACACAATTATCCATAACATCAGTCTTCATTCAAGCACTTCCATCTATCGGCTTCTTCAAAGATTTAGTCATATTGAATTCAACCTACTTATCACCAATTATCAAAACCAGTTTTCCTTCATGCACATTAACTAATGCCCTACCAGTATTCATAAAAGGCCTACCCAAAATCAACGAAAAATTCCTATCTTCTTCAAAATCCAACAAAACAAAATCAACAGGAATTATAAATTTATCCACTTTTACTAGAACGTCATCTACTACCCCAAATGGCCTCTTGATGGATTGATCCACAAGTTAGATATGCATGAATGTTCGCTTGACATCTCCTAGCCCCAATTTTCTGAAAATAGACAAAGGCATCAAGTTAATACTTGCACCTAAATCGCATAAGCATTTAGAAAATTCAAAATCACCAACACATGGGATAGTAAAACTCCCTAGATCTTATAGTTTTGAAGGAATTGTGCATGTGATGATTGAACTATAATTCCCCATCAAGGCCATTGTCTGATTGTCCTCCCAAGTGTGTTTGTGTGTCAATATGTCCTTGAGAAACTTTGCATATTTGGGCATACACTCCAATGCCTCCACCAAATACAAATTAATATGAAGTTTCTTCAACTTTTATAAGAATTTGGAGAATTAAGTGTTGATTTGATGTTGTCTTATCCTCTGCGGATATGGAATCTTAGGCTTGTAGGGTAGTGGTGTTCCATATGGCTTCTCTTCTTCTTTCTCTCCCACATTTTCCTTTTGTTGGCTATCTTTTTGAATACTTGACTTCTCCGATTGCTTGTCACTCCTAAGCTTGATCGCCTTGAGTTGTTCCTTTGGATTGGCCTCAGTGTTGCTTAGTAAGCTTCCTGCATTCCTAGAAGATAAAGCATTAGCAAGTCAGCCTACCTGTACCTTCAAGTTATAGATGGATGAAGCATGGTTCTTCGCATTTTGGTAAAACTTTACCTATATATCCCTTCTGACTCTCTTCATGTCTTCTTTGACCTTCCTCTTGTTTTGAGAACTTTGAATCTAATGCATCCATTAACTTATCCATTTTGTTCTCCAAAGATTCAAGTCGGTCTTGTTGAAATCTGGGAAGTCCTTGTATTCTTACTTTACCACCAGTATTGTTAGTACTCCATGAAAAATTTAGGTGATTTTTCCAACCAGGATTGTAAGTGTTAGAGTATGGATTGTTACCTCGTTGAGGCTGACACAAGTAATTTACTTGTTCTGTAACAATTGCTCCTAGTAAGAAACATTTAGCTATACTGTGGTTGTCCTACCCATATAATTCATTTGTAACTACATAACCTTTATTGTAGATGAAGAAGCTCCTTGCATGTTACTTAACTACTTAGTGAGGGCAGCAATCTGTGCTTACAAAGCTATCACCGAGTTAAGTGGAATCATTCCTTTTTGTTCCTTGGACCCTTGTCTACTTCTTTCATTTGACCACATACAGCTGTTACTTGCCAACTCTTTTAAAAGGTCATGAGCTGCATCAATGGTTTCCTCTTTAAAGACCATCTTGCAGCTGCATCTATTGATCCCGTTGTGCTCTGAATTACACCATTGTAGAATGTTTATAAAAGAAATTCCCTCGAAAGGTTATGGTGGAGGTAGCTCCTTTATAATTCCTTAAATCTCTACCAGGCTTCATACAATGACTCCCCATCACTTTGTTGAAAGCTTGTGATCTCTTTGATGATTCTTATTTTATTGGTTAAGGGAAAGTACTTAGCTAGGAAAGCTTGGGCTAGCTACTCCCAAATGGTGATTTGACTTGCATTGAGTGAATTATACCATGCCTTTGCCCGATCCCTCAAGGTAAAAGAAAACAATCTCAACCTCACAGCATCATCAGACATCCCATTAAACTTGAAGGTATCACAAATCTCTAATAAATTTGCAAGATGGGCATTGTGATCTTCGTTAGATAGCCTATAAAACTACACACTGCTCTAAAGTATATTGAGGAGTGCTTACTTGATCTTAAAATTATTGGATTGAATTACTGGCCTTGTAACTCTTTGAGGACTGAAACCTGGCCTCATAAAGTCTATCAATGTTCTCTCAGGTCCTCCTTATTGTCCTTCTTTTACCATATTCCTTTGTATTCTATCTTGACTTCTAGCTCTTTTTAACTCTCTTTGTGCCTTTTTATATCTGAAAAATCTTCTTCATTTAGCTCGTTAGACCGTCTCGTGCTCCTTATGTTCATGCACTTACAAAAATGCAAGGAAAAGCATCAAACACTCTTAAATCAAAGTCACCTAAGCTAAATAAGATGCTAAATAAAACAATCCTTGGCAACGACACCAAAAACTTGTTGATTGAAAAAAAACTACTTATTTTATACTAAAAATTGCAAGAATATGGGCCCTTACTTATAGTAAAAAGCAGATATTGTCCTACAGAAGTTGTGTTTAGGCACCACTTAATTCAGGCTGTGCTTTGTTTAAGGCTTAAATTCAAATAATAAACTGAAAACAAACTAAATTAAATAAACTATTAACAATCGAATAATGTAATAATGGAAATCTGTAAAGAGAATTACTTAAGTTATAGGAGAGGGGATTTTACCTATCATTAATACTAATCTAGCCTTTTATGTGTTGATTGGGTATCAATTCTAAACGATTGTAGGGTTGGTTACTCTTTCTCAAGTTATTACCATTCCCTAAATTGTAATCCTAATCGAATTATGGACTTGCAATCTCTCAATTTATAAATTATCAACAACTTTAATTAATTTTAAAGCTCTCGGGTCTCACACGAGATCTCTCTCCATGAAATTATTGACCAAATTGATTAAGTGGTCAATTAGATTACCTAACTCTAGTTAATCCAATCTAATAATTTTTATCTGGTCCACCCTCTCAGTTTGTTACCAAAACATGTAAATACATTAATCAATCACAACACCCAAATCAAGTAAACACAATTCAACTAGATTAACATTAAAAATAAGCAAAATCCTAAAGGAAAAGTTAGAACATCATTAACAACTCAAAATCCATAACCATACAACCTATCTCAATCTTACACATTAAATGAATAAAAAGGTAAATGAGGGAGGAAATGACACTTAGGTCGGATGATTCAGGAAAGCAACAATGTTGGGAGATTACCTATTTCGAGAAGCTTCAGCGTCGGAACCCTCCTCTTCTTCCTCTTCTTCTTCTCTTTCTCTGTCTCTCTTTTGGGTTTCCAAATGTATGCTAAATGTAGACTCTTTTCTAGGGTTCCTCCTTATCCTTTTATATTCTTTTCCAATTAAGGTAACCCTAATGTCTTTCCAGGGTCTGAAATGTCCCTCAAAACTTTGAATCCGAAAGTGACTCTATATCTGTCTGCCCATAGGCCACGATTGTGGCCCTTATCTACTCTCTTTCACGATCGTGGCATATTTCCCACAATTGTGGCCCTTTTCTCAAGCTTCTGTCACGATCGTAGGCCTATGTTGGTGCTTCTGTCATGATCGTGGCCCTGTGTTTTAGTTCGTGTCTCCTCTAAAACTCTTCTGAATGCCCTAAAATACTAACAAACTCATCACGACACCTTATATATATAATATTAAAGCTAAAAAAAATGTTCTCACCCAAAGAACACATAAAACGCAAATGTTTATGAACTAACACAATTCCTAACCTAAACACACACTAAACAATCAAATTAACCATTAAGCACATATCAAATTACCTATAAAAATACAATGCAATCTACACCTATCAGGTTTATAGTGGGATACTTGAAGAAAACACTGCCATTGATGGACTTGTTAAGGAAAAAGAATGAGTGGTGTTGGTCAGATGCGTGTCCGGAGGCATTCGAGATACCTAAATTCACTATCTCAACTGAACCTGTGTTGAAGTTGCCACAATTTGATCTTTTATTTGAGGTACATACAGATGCATTGGACAAAGCCATTGGTGGAGTCTTAGTACAGGAAGGTCATCCAGTAGCATTTGAGAGTCGAAAGCTCAATAATGCAGAGCAACGATACTGGACGCATAAGAAAGAGATGCTCACGGTGGTGCATTGCCTTGAGACATGGCAGATATATCTATTGGAGACCAGTTTTGCTGTTCGTATGGACAATGTTACTAACACGTTTTTAAGGAACCAAAAGAGGTTGTCCGCAAAGAAAGCCAAATGGTAAGAGTTCCTTGCTGAATATGACTTCATGTGGAAGCCTAAACTAGGGTGGCACAATAATGTGGCAGTTTCCTTGAGTCAGAAGGAGGTGTTTGTGACCCTATATGCCATTACTAGGGTAGAATCTAACTTATTAGAGAACATCAAAATTGTAGTTCCATTAGACAACACATGTTATAAGTTGATCTCACAAGTTAAGGAAGGTATTATGTGTAGGTTTTGGCTCGATGACGATGAGCTATTAATGACTAAGAATAGTTAAGTATACAGGTTGAGTTTTGGTAGCTTGTGAAAACAATTGTTGAAGAAGATGCATGACTTATAGTAGGCTAGTCACCCCAGAGTTCAAAGGATGATGTTGATCCTAGCTTATTCTTACTATTGACCGAAGATAGAGAATGACATTAAGGTGAATGTCAAGATGTGCCTTATGTGTCAATTGGATAAGTCGGAGCAGAAGAAAGAAGGTCGTTTGCTATAACCTTTATCCATTCCTGAAAGACCGTAGATGTCAGTTTCAATGGATTTTATTTGTAGGTTTCCAAAGGTGGACAACATGGTGATTGTAGATCGTTTCTCTAAGTATGGAATCTTCGTGTCAGCACCAACATCGTGTCCCTCAGATATAACAGCAGAGTTGTTCTATAAGAATATGGTGAAGTACTTTAGAGTCCCTGCATACTTTGTGAGTGATCGAGATGTTAGATTTACAGGCCAATTCTGGACATCCCTTTTCAACATGATAGGTTGCAATTTGAAGTTTTCAATGATAAATCACCTATAGATGGATGGTCAAATAGAGAGGATCAATGGTTTATTGGAGGAGTACTTAAGGCATTACGTAAGTACAAGTTAATGTAACTAGTTAAGTTTGATTAATGCTGTATAGTTTTGCTATAACTTGCATAGATCTTCTGTGATGGAGAAGAGTCCCTTTCAGATAGTGTTAGGATAGTAAACTCTCAATCCACTTAAGATTGTATAATAAAGGACAAGCGGCAAGCGTCCTGTAGTGTACAAGTTCAAAATAGAGAAGCAGGAGTTGTTAGATGAGGCAAGGGATAATCTTTGAAAGGCTTCTTGATAGATGAAGAAATAAGCGGACTTACAGCAGAGACCATTGAAGTTTAGAGTGGGAGATAAGGTATTGTTGAAACTTACCCCACATATTTGGAAGAAGATCTCAAGCAAGTAAGTGCATCATGGATTAGTGCCAAAGTACAATGGACCATTTGAAGTATTGAGTTAAGTGGGGAACGTAGCATACAGATTGAATTTGCCTGAGAGATTGAAGGTACATCCTACTTTTCATATTAGTTTTCTCAAACCTTACCATGAGGATGCATCAGATCCAAATAGGAGTTAAGTGAAGAGAGATCCATCAGTTGTGAGAAAACAGTTCAAGGATCAAGTACATAAGATCTTGGATCTTTGACCATTGGGGCAGCATAAGAAGAACCAACGGAATGAGTTCTTAATTCAATAGAAGGGAAAGCCAATCACAAAAGCTACGTGGGAGAAAGATACGACCTTGTGGTAGTTTAAGAATCAAGTGAATGCTAACCTTCAGACAATTTAAAGAGGGTGTCGAATTTATTTATTGAGGGTGGTTTGTTAGCCCTTTAGCACATGAAGGCACTTCATAGCTAGCTGGAGACGAACCTTAGGTGGAAGGTTAATTGGATCACATGAATGGCAGTGGCATACGAAGGCTCCAAGGTGACTTAGAAAGTTAGATCAAGCATGGTGCGAGTTTTGGTAGAGTTTTAGACCTTGTACAAGCTAACATGGCTAAGTCTAAGTTCTTGATGGACTAAGGACTTAGTATATGCTCAAATGGATGGACCGTGACTAATGGACTTAACATAGATAAGCATTGGATTGGACAGATGTGCTATGAATGGCTTTGGCTTAGATGAATCATCATTAACAGATAGAGATCGTGGGGAGATCTTGAATGATGTGAAAAATAAGATCACGGAGGATAAACATCAATTCTAAAGGATAAAGACAACGCAAGAGGATCATCTACAGATAGTGGATATCTTCATGGATAGGGATAGATCATATGTAATCTTTTATCTTATTAGTTAGGATATAGATAGAAATTATCGAATATGGTCCTATTTATATAAGGATGTTATCTTATTAGATAATGATGTAATCTGATAGGATAAGATGTGATCTTGGGTAGTACAGTTCTGTTAGGATTCTAACTTAGCCCTCAAGCCTTAATGCCTATATATAGCTCCTTTGAGCCTTGCTCCTTATATATAGACATATTGAGATTGAGAGACCATCCTTTGTATACTTTAAGGGAAGTAATAAATTTTGGCATTATTTTTGTATCTCTTTCTTGGTTTATTTTTGCCTTTGAATATTCTATTTCTTTCGTAGTTTTCTTACGAGTGTGAGAGTTAAATACTGTAAGGGTCATGAGGCATTCGAGAACAAGGTTGTTAGTTGATGATTACATGGGAAGGCTGAGTCTTGCTTTAACATATCTAAGTAAGATTGCCGTGAAAAGGAGTAGATGTGACTTGCAGATAATTTCAGTGCTTAAGAAGACCTTTGTAACATAATGTATCATTGGCGACACAATTTGATACTAAGAAAGAATTTCATAAGGCCTATACCAATACCCTGTTTTGTATTGCATAAGAAGAACTATTAAGTGTGATATATTGTAAGGTGAGCAAAGGAGTAAAAAGTTATACAAAATAGAGGAGATATGTGAAGAGTGTAATGTAATTAGGCCATACATAGAGATATTAAGTGTGTCACAGTCACTAGATAAATATAGTTACTTATTTGAATTTAAGGGAATTGTGTATCAAAAGGAGTAGAAATAGGATGAAATCGAGGTAAGAAAAAGGAAGGATTAGAGCTATTTTGGATATACACACCCATGTGAGTAACATATAAGGCCATATAAGGGAACATGTAAGTGACTATGAATTTGTAAAGCTTTGAAGACATTGTTTTGTCTGTGTGAGATACATGCTCGTGTAATACATACATATGACCATATCCCATGCCCATGTAAACTTTTGGAAACATGTAAAATCACAATTTTGAGGTGTTTTGAGATACATGGTTACTCATATGACCATATGATTGTCAGTTTATATTCTAGAAACCCTAATTTTTGCACTATAAATGGAAATCATGAAAAGAAGATGAGAGAGAGGCAATTAGAGTCAAATTTAGAGACAAAAGTTAGAGTTGGAGATATGATTCTAAACCTAGGATGATAAAAACACGAATTTTATAGATCTAATAAAGAGCAGACTTTCATCAAAGTTTCAAGGGGTTACGTTAGAGAAAGGAGGATATACTTTTTACGATTCTTTTCTTTTTAATTATTATTCTAAACTTTTATTGTTTGTTTTGTTTTCTATATTTATGAACTAATTTTGTTTAGTGCATAAGCATGATGAACCCTAAATTTGGATGGATATTATGATTTGATCTTTTATTTAATACAATTTGATTGATAGATTCACTATGATTATTCTTTTTTATTCTTAAATTAATATATCCTAGATATTAGTTCAATGTTTGATTTCATATGGATAAGAATGAGAAATTCTTTTGTATGAATATATCTACCATAATTGGATTAAGCCAGTTTGTTAGTTGATACAATATATGTAAAGTCAACAACCTCTATTTTTTTAGGTTAGTTATTAATGGTAGAATTTTCCTAATTGATAGGCGCTAAATATACTATCTTCTTAGAATATTTTTTTAAAAAATTATTATGTTGTATTATGATGTTTCTATAGGATTTCGTACTTAAAATGAATTATATTTTATTCTAGGTCTTATTTTAGCCTCTTAAAGGAAACGAGTGAATTTAAAGAAGATTTGAGTCAATTTAGAGCAATTTCAATAGATTTCAAGATAAGGATTGATGTATGTTAGACATATATTACTTTTAGCATTATTTCCATAGTATATTGTTTATGTTTTGAAGGTTTTGTAGGATTTAATACTTAATTTGAGAACTATTGTCATCTTAGGTGTTATTTCTACATATACAAGGAAAAGGAGTGAATTTGGACAAGAATTGGACTAGCTTGGAGTAGTTTCAAAAGAATTAGGGAAGGACCCCTGAACACAACACCTACGCACTATTGTATTAAGGGCCATATTCAAAATTGGTTGCTTCTGTTTCTCTTTTTGTAGTTCCAATACCCCTTGTTACCACTTGGATGAAGAACATGACACTGCATGCAGACACATGTAGCTCACTATACTTGCCTATGCTAGCTATAACTACGTTATATGCTTGTAGTAAAATACTTGCCATTATTGCTAGGATTAGGTGTTAATGTTGACAAATTTACAAATTAAATAGAGACTTTTTTATTTTTATTTTTGTTTTAGTTTATCTATTATTTATTGAATTTTCTTTATTCTTTCTCTTTTGCGGATTACTTCTTATATATGTGATTCTAACTATTTTAGAGATAGATCTTGAGACTGAAATAACTATGCACATAGGAAGAAGATTTCAGAAGGGAATAAAAGCTAAGCAAAGACGTTTTTGAGAATATAAGGTCAATAAAAGATTTCACTAAACCGAATCCCTGTGGAATTAACTTAAGCATTGTGAGGCTTAGTGTTGAAGCTATTAGCTTTGATTTAAAACCCTCTCTATTGCAAAAAAAAAAGTTGTTTTTAGAGAATTAGGGTTTGCATTCATCGAAATTTCAATTCTAAAGTTCATATTGATAACAATCATTTCTAAATTCCTTTCTAAATATTACACTTTTATTCAAGTCCTAGTTGAGACCACAAACCCCTAGGTATTTAAACATTTTCTTTGATTTTTTTCATTTTTAAAGCTTAAAAAGATCTAGAATTTTTATTTTAAGCCCTATGTTAAATCATAACTGCTAAGGATTTAACCACATATTTTATTTTATTTTCTTAAGTATGCTTTTAAAGTCATACCCAATATTATTTCTTTCAAATTCACTAAATTTACAAAACTTTTCTATCTGAGTAACCACTTAGAAGACTATAATAAGGTGTTTGACACCTTTCCCATTTTATAAATTGACCTTTTAATATAATGCTCTTATTTAAGACCCTTTAGCTCCTTTTCCGTTAAGTTTTTTTATCTTATCTTAATAAGGTAGATTGGTAAATCAATAGAGTATTTATCAAATTTTGTCCCATTTTTATTAAAGACGTTAAAAAGGTCAATGAAAATCCTAGTGAAGTTAAAACTAGTAATTAGTTTCCTAACTGAATAAAGACTATTAGAGTTCACGTTCAAGTAGCATTAGCAGTTACTTTTGAATTTAAGTAGGAATCCTTGTTACACTTGTAATAAATATGCTTATTATGATCATTAATATTCTTATTATATAAAGGGGATGTTTATATTTAATAAAGAAAGATTTAAGATTTGAGTTACAAAACATTAAAAGTTATGAATGCTTTATCCCTTATTCTTCCTTGAACTTTGAAACTTATAAAAAAAAATCTTTTTTTATGGCTTTCAAAACATTTCATGAACTTGGATTTGTTTCTTCATAATTAATAAGTAAATTCCTTAAAAATCATATTTATGTTTTTGGTAAGATCTCAATCTTATTAATGGGTTCTCTAGGTTTCATTCTTAGGTGAGTTTGTATAGTTGGTATTAAAGCCTAACACTAAATCATGTTTGAATATCTTTTTATTTCATGAAATTTTTTATATTATATTTTTCTTCTTTCAATTTTATTTTTCATTATATCTCCATATTTTTCTATTAAATCTTCTTCTTATTTACAAAGTTTTCAACCAAATGAATTTTTTCATCTTCTTGATTAGTGTTTTCTATTTATTCTTCTTATGTTAGGGTTTCTTTCTAAAGAAATTTCCTATTTCTTTGCTCTAGTTTTAGCTTTCTTAGGGCTAAGTTATCAATTTCGTTATTTTGTTCTAAGGATTCATTATTTTTAAGTTCACATCAGTTTTTAGTTACTCTTTGTTCTAAAATCACCATTCACCTTTCTATTCTAGTTTTAGCTTTCTTAGCCTTTTAGGATCATTAAGTTGTTACCTAAGGCTTGTTGTAAAATAAAAAATTACTTCCTATATTATTTTCTTTACAATAAACAATTATTCAGAGTTCTAAACCAACGTTGTATATCTCCTAGCGTATCTTTTTTTGTTTTTATCTTTCTTCAATCAAAATATTTGTAAGTTTATCTTTTATATTGACCTTATATACCTAAAATAAATAATTGATATTGGATTTAACTTCAAATTAATTATATCTTCTAAAGGCAAATTAAAATCCAAAAATTATAATGGGCATGGTATATATGCTATTTAATTCATAGATAAGATCCTACTTGCTAAGTAATTATGAAATTTATTCAATAACAAAGAGTCACAACTGGTAAAATAGGTATACTTTACCAAATTAAGAGGAGATTATGAAGTGTCCAAATCTCTTTTTTGTTCTCATGGTTTATAAGAAAGTATTTTTCTATATAAAGTTGAAGATTCAATAACGAATGCTTTTGTGGAGTGAGGAAATGGTGTAGGCATAACTAGTAAAAAAAGTCAGCTTCATATGCCTAATATAATAATTACAAGAGCTAGGAGTACGAAGCTTAAAAAGGTTTTGAATGGGTTAATTCAAGATATATATGTAAATCAAGCTTCAAAGAACACATTAAAAAGCATTTTGAGAACCATATTGGGCTAAAAGGAAGACCATGCACTAGTTTTCAAGATCTAAGCTAAGGTTAGAGAATATTTGGATACATAAGCTTATGGCATTAGGGATAATTTTTTGATCATTACTCATTTATTATTCTAGTGTTTTTCATTAGAGTTTGGTTATACTTTACTTAATTTTAAAGTCCCAAAAATGTTTATATGATTTTGAAGTTATTTGATAATTTCTTATTTAGATTTGTACTTATTATAGTTATAATTACCAATTTGATTAAAAAAACCCTAAAGGTAGCACTTTCTTTATGACAATAAAAATGTTAATTGAAGGAAAATGCTTAAATTTTTATTTAAAATTTTTTTAATAAAGTCCTTGTTAAGCTAGAACTAGTAGTTAGTGTTTTAATTTAAGTCGGAATCCTTATTGTAATTGTAATTAAGGTGCCTTATTATCACATTTTTTGTTCATCTTACATAAAAGTGGATGTTTCTAATCGGTAAAGGTAGAGTTGAAATTTTAGTTATAAAATATTAAGAAATGTGAATGCTTTATCTATTGCTCTTTATTAAACTTTAAAACTTATCAAATAATTTCTACTTGGTAAGGTTAAAAACACTTTCTGAATTCAGATCTTGATTCTTTATAATCTACATGTTTGTTTCTTAAAAATCTAATTTATCTTTTCTAATAAGATTTAAATCTTTTTCGTGATCTCTAGGTTTTATTCATAGGTGAGTTTGCATTTTTAGACCTCTCAACTTGCTCTAAAAAATGTACTCAGTCAATATTAATCATTCCCCTTGCATGATTACATTTTCATTACTTGAGTTTTTGTTTTCATGCCTTTAGGAAGGCATCACCACTTAATTAACCTTTGATTGCCCCTTAATCACATATATTGAAGGAGTGTAATTTTATAGTACCTGATGCATATTACATGAGGTTGTGTAATTTTAACTTGACTAGCTAAACATAGGTATAGATGAATATAGGTTTCCTCTTTTCCTTTCTTATAGCATTTACATTGAAATTATTTTAAAATCCCATTTTCACTATTAAAGTTCTCTAAGTATAGATTATACTAATGCTTTGATCTTCTCACAATATTTTATATCATAAATGTGTTGTCGATCAAATAAACAAATTTTCTCTTTTTTTCCTTCTAATGCTTGGTGGGTTAGGTAACCCCCTTTCACTGACAACTTATAAATTTAACCTATAGTCATTTTGAGCTCATCTACTTAGAGGAGCTCCTTTCTATTACCATCTAATACTTTTATATTGATTTTATAAAAGGGTAAGGGTTTGATGTTGACACTTAGTTATATTCCTTTTATTTCAAACTTCATCCATCAATATTATATACATTTTCTAAAAAAAGTTCTTAAACGTATTAAAATTTGTAATAAAATATATCCTATTATCCCATTATGATGATCATAATATGCATTATAATTAACCATGCTAGATTAGGAGGTTTTGTTTATAAAGAAAATATTAATGCTATTTTGCTTTGCTTCAGTATGAGTTGGTATATCTCTCCAAAAGTCGTGAGCAATGGTGAAAATTGAGGTTAAGGCCTGATAGATGCATAATTGATCATATTTATACAACATATTTGATATATTTTTGCTTGATATTTTGTACTTTTATTATATATTTGATACTTAATTTGCTGCAAGTGTGTTTATAGGTTATAACTATCTTGATAGACTTAAAAGAGAAGAATTTGAGTGAAAATGCAGCACAAAACTAATATTTGAAGCATAGAAGGGATATACGATCGTGTATCAGCTCGTAAACTTCTCTCAAGCCATGTAGATTTGCAAATTCTAGAGATATTGGGTTATGCACAGTTTGATGCATGACCTTGCATCAAACCATGCATCTTTCAGAACTGTAAAATTTATTATAAAAACATATGTTTTGAGGCAAAATAGGGGGCAGACTTTTGAAAACAATTCCAGACATGGAGAATGTCCAGAAAGGGCAATTTTGATTCAGAGAAGTGGAAAACACGAAGAAATCATCAAAAATCCAAGATAATACAAGATTAAACCTTTGTTTGTAAGAATATTTGATAGGAGATAAAATGGAGATTTAGAATTATGAACTTGTTATTTTTTATTCGATCTTCTTTTTCTTATTGTTTTATTTCATTTTCAATCATGTGTAACCAAATTCCTTTAATGTCTAGGCAAGATGAACTTTATGTTTATGCCATAATATGTTTTGATTCTTCTATTTAATGCAATTATTTTGATTTTTTATGTTCTAACAGATCTAGAATATTAGATCATAACCTAATTTCATAACATATAGATTGAGAAATCTTTATATGAATAGATCTATCGTAATTGGAAGAAGTTGATTGCAACTTAGAGATAGGATGACATAAATCCTCCAAATTATGGTCAAACCTAATAGTAACTTGGTTGATGAACTTAGGATTAGTTGTTATTAGACTCAAGAGAGCTATTAGCATACCATAGGAATTTCCAGTATCCAATAGTGAATAAAACAATTGCATAATAAAAGATCAACTAGTTAAGGGTTTCTAGGGGGATTCGTAGCCTATATATATTAATTCATGATATCTATAAGTTTCTAAGTGATCCATTATTTCTTTGTACATTCTTGCTACGTGTTTTATTTTATTTGTTTAAGTTTTAATTTCTTTAATTAAAAATCAAGATCAATTCATAAACTAGAAAATAGGACAATGTAACTACCAGTATTCATTGTCTTCATATGATTGACTTGTATTTGTTGGTACTAGCTACAGCTATGTCGTGCATTTGTGGTTAATTCATAATTGACAAACGTAGAAAAAGTCAATCAAGTTTTGTTACTGTTGTCAGTGACAATAATATTAGGAAAACCTAGATGCTTTTACTCTAGTCATTATTTTTAGTATTTTATTTTATTTTATTTTATCTTTTTGTATTTCTAGCTTGTTTATTTAATAATTTTTTGAACTTCTCTATATGTAAAGTATGTTGGTGGTTTATTTTAGGAATTAAGATTTAACTTTATAGTCACAACAAACAAAGGATGGATGGAGCAGACAATACTTTTATGGAAGCTAGAAAATGTCTTCTCAATTTCTAACATCACCATATGGAGAAGAGCCATTTCCTCACATGTTTTTGGAAGCTCAACAAATGTTCAAGCCATGTTGCAATGTTTATGGGAGTAATTTCTATAATGATGAATGTTAAGCACCGATGTATAGCTGAAAGCAAACAAACATATATAACCAACCTCAAGGTCCATCATAGGAGAATATGTAATAGTTCAAAGTGGAGCAACCTCTATGCATATGGATGGACTGACTATTATCCAAATAAATATGTACAAATAAAAGCAATGATACGAAAGTATTATAGATAAACTAATGGAATGCCTTACCAAGAGAGTAACTAGTCAACGTGAATTTGATGAGAGACTTTCTTCACCTGCATATGATGAGCATAATACTTCATATTATCTGAGCTCCCTAATGTCTTAGAGTGCAGAAGAGACAATGGTCGATTTTATGAATAAAGATACATTTCAAGAAGGAAAGGAGGTAACAAATGCTCTGAAATATATGATGGCCGAGTTTATTCAAGAATCAAACATATGGCATTAGGAAATAGAGGATCATGTATAGAATAGGGTGAATTGAATCGAGAAACTAGTGAAGCTAATATCTAATGAGATGTAGGGGCATTTGCCTAGTCCTAATGAAACAGAACCTAAAGAATTTGGAATGACAATCACCCTTAGGAGTGAAAATAAGCTTTTAAAAGAAGACGAAGATGAAGCCTTTATCCAAGAAGAGGAAGTAGAAACGTAGCAAGAGGTAATTGAAGAAGATGAACAAAAAACCTTTGTCTAGGAAGAAGAAGAAGAAAAGTGGACAAAAGTGGTTGAGGAACTAAGTAAGGAAATTACTGATAAGGCATTGGTAGTGACCTTAAGTACAGAGGGTTTCCATTTCCTCAAAGACAAACTATTTGAGTTAGTTAATGATTTAGGGAGTTTTGTTATTCCTAATTTTTTAACAGTTTGTCATTAAAAAGGATGTTAATGGAATCTATTAGTGTTATTAATCTAATCAATTATATCCTTGTGATTATCTTGCAATAGGTGGCTTATTTACAACCTACAAAACCTTTATGCAGAGAAGTGGGTGGAAGTAAGCCACTAATTATAAACCCAGGATAAGGGCAATATGCATAGTACATCAAGCTATCGATGTTAAACAAGCATTACGTGGGAGGCAACCTATGAATTAGGATAGGCTTTATTTTGCCTTTATTTACTTAGTTGTTTTTATTTTTATTTTGTTTTCTTTTATCCTTTTATTCAATTGTCTTCATTTTTTGCAATGATATGGTATACTATTGCATGGATGAAAATAAAAAACCTTCATATTGAGGAAAATACCACAACCCTTCTCACTTATTATATATACTTATATTGTGTATATTGGGGACATTGTACAACTTTAAGTGTGGGGAAGGAGTTAATGAACTTTTAACTATTTTCTTTAAGTTTATTATAATCTTGATTATTAAATTTTATTAACTAATATTCTGAATTGGTTAAAATTTATTTGCTAATACTATGTTTCATTATTGAATATTGATTTGAATTAGCATGCAAAAAGGATGAGATTTATAATAAAATTGCTTTCATCACTCATATTTTTATTAATCATTGAGGTAATAGAGTTGAATGAAATTACATACTATTTACACACATAAACCTATCTTTTATGGTGAGCTTTTAAACCTAAGAGCATAATTTCAGAATTTTAAGCTTTTTTATTTATTTTATATGTTTGTTATCATGTATAATTGAACAATTCTAGGGGTTGCTTTTATTATGCATACTGAGACCATAATTGTTAAATTAGATGCATTGACATGATAAAGACACTTAGATTCAACAATCTAGTTTAGCTTATTTCTTTTAAAATTACGTTACCTATAATTTATCCTTTAGGAATAACCAAGTTGAGTCTTAGCCTTTTTCATTCATTAAACCCACATATTAACCTTTATCTTATTTTTCTTTTAAGCCTTTTTTATTGTTTTGAACCTTGAAGGTCATTTACATTCTTTACTTGTTTGAGACTTGAAATTATTTAAAGGTCTATTATTTCTTTAATTGTGGTACTAAAGGCTCAAATTATTGTTAAAAAATTTATATGAGTATAATAAAAAATTTATGAAAAAGTTTATAGTACCATTAGAGTTACCCTAAAGGGACCTGTGTTTTTTGTAAAGAAGTCTTGTAATTTTCCTTTAGTAAATTTCCTTTAAATTAAACCGTTTTGATATCCCAACTATACTATACCTAAGCCCCATTACAACCTTATAAAGACCTTTTGATTATTGTTTCTAGTTTATACATAAGTAGTGGAGATGTAATAATATTGCAAGCCTATGGTAAGAGCTCTACTATATATGGATTAAAGGTTTTTATACTTTTCACCCTAAACATTTAAACATATTGAGTGAAAACTTAATTGTGGGGATGTTTAATAGATGCATAATTGATCATATTTATACCCCATATTTGATGTATTTTTGCTTGATATTTTGTACTTTTATTGTATACATGTTACTTAATTTGCTCCAGGTGTATTTATAGGTTATAATTGCCTTTATGGACTTAAAGGAGAAGAATTTTGATAAAAATGTGGCATAAAACAAATATTTGAAGAACAGAAGAGATACATAGTCGTGCCTCATCCTGTGTACTTGTCTCAAGTCGTGTCATGCAGATTCACAAATTCTAGAGATTTTGTGTTATTCACATTTTGATACACAATCGTGCATCACCCAAAATCCTAAAATTTATTATAAAAAGACATGTTTGAAGGAAAAATAGGGAAGCAAACTTATGAAAATGATTCCAGATGTGGAGAATGTCAAGAAGGGGCAATTTTTATTTAGAGAAGTGGAAAACACTAAGAAATCATTGAAAGATCAAAGAGAATACAAAATTAAACCTCTATCTGCAAGAATATTCAATAAGAGATATAAAAGGAGATTTAGAATCATGGCTCACAGGTTGGTCAGCTGGGACTTTTGGGATGACATAGATAGATTTGATGTATTCTTCCTCTTTCATATAGCATCTTGTATTAGGTTTTTGGATTTATGTACAGACAGTACAGTATGAAGGATGTATAAACTTTTGATTTTGATGAATGAAATGAGGAAGAGTTTGATTTTAAAAATATTGTGGTTTACAATTAATGCTTTATTGTTCAAATTAATGTGATGCCATGTGGAGTGACTATAGCGATTGCACGTAGCGCTCCCTTATCATAGGATATGTATCGGAATGACCTGCAGGCGTCCCGGTGCGTACCCTACGGTAAGGGTGTGTTATAGATTAGGACCTATCATTGGTATTAGAGCTTGACAAAATTCCAAGGCAAAATACTATTGCAACTAATAAAAAACAGGTCGAGACTCTTAGGGTAGGATTCGATGCTTTGCAAGATAGTTTTTCTTGCTTATAACTTGGCATGGTTGATTGGCTGCAAAGTTTGGAGGGTACCATTAGCAAGATGTCTAAAGTCCTAATTTTAAAGTAGGAGACATCATCCAAAAACTAACACCGTAGGAACTTGTTCAATGGTCAATTTCGTAGCTTGAGAGACGATGCTAGGGATACTCAGAATGGTGGGCTTCCTCAGTTCTCTTCCAAGCTTGCCAAACTTGAATTTCCTAAATATTTCGGTGATGACCCCACTAATGGATCACATAGGTGGATCAATTCTTTGAATATCAAAATACCCAAGAGGCACAAAAAGTTTATTTGGCTTCCTTTCACATGAAGGGTGAAGCCAATTAATGGTGGCAATGACTTCGTCAAGCTTACAAAGAAGAAGGCAAGACCTATTTGGGACCTCTTCGTTGAGGAATTATGGGCTCAATTTGGTCTTACAGATTGTGAGGACTTCGATGAGGCCTTATCCAAAATAAGACAAGTCAGATCTTTACGGGATTACCAGAAGGAATTCGAGAGACTAGGTAACCGAGTACATGGTTAGACATAAAAGGCACTAGTTGGGACATTCATGGGCAAACTCAAAGCAGGAATTGCAAATGATATTCGGATGTGCATGTTGGGGCCAAATTCCTTTTCTTACTAAATAAGCATGTGTTCAGTTTATTTTGAGGTTGAGTTTGATTAATTTGTTTTGGTTATGATTTAATTAGAATGTCTATGGGTGGAGGAGTTTATTTCTTAGATTGATGGAATTAAA
>JANZXR010000171.1:33407955-33445407 GCA_027575705.1 Erythroxylum echinodendron
AACTTGCTTTTCATATCCGAAAACATGATTTCATAAATTTGCAACTTTTGAAGAAAACATTTTTGTTTTTAAAACATACGGCAACATATACACCTTTTTTCTATTCCAAACAAAGAACAAACAAATGCATATTAAAAGAAAACGTTTGTGGCTTATTACTTCATTATAAAACTGTAACCCACCTTAAAATCCTTGCTTGCTTAGGTATTGGACTTAAGGATGTCTTTCCTCTTGATTCTTTTGCCTCTCTTGAACTCCTCCTTGATTTCCTTCATAAATACACAACTCCCATTCAATAGAAATTTGGATTTGACTAACCCATAATATATATTCACTAAAATGGATTCTAGAATACTTAACTCATATATTTCGTAAGTTCTTTGAACCTAAAACCTTTCAAAACTCCAAGAGATTAAAATCGATTTACCTTGAATCCTCATCAAATAATGAGATTCTTAGCTCTAAAGAAAGCTCTTCCCTTCCTCTTTCTTTTTCCCTTCTTGAGGAACCTCAGATTCTCTCCTTAAGCCTTAGAAAAATTGTGACCTAGTTAAAAGCTTTATTCTTTTCACTCTTCTTTAGAACCTCTCTTCTTCTTTTTTTTCTCTTCTTTTCTCTCCCATTTTGTTTTATCACTCTTCTAAGATAACAAGACAGCAATTCCTTTTCCCAATGTACCATTAATGAGTCCCAAAATTCTACTTTACCCTTTCTTATAAGCTTAGGCTGTTTTGATACCTAAGTTATATGCCAAAAATGCCCTCAATTTATTCTTATGCATTTATTTCACTAACTAGAGAAATAAAATTTTACTCACATTGTAATAAACAATTAATCTCCAAAAATGATTCTATCATGATCCCAAAAATTCAAATCTCATGCTTATTCCATAAACTATTATGCTTAATTTAACGAAAAATTTCGGGCGCCAACAGTAGCTACCGAAAAAGAGCTTAAAGTTTAGGAAGTGAAAAAGAGCTTAAAGCTTAGAATGTGGTAAGAGCCTCTGACTCACTATGTAAAATGAGAACTGTAACCCCAACGGATAAGGGACAGTTATTAATGAGCCCAGTATCCACACTGAATACAGAATAGTTACAGGCACTTGATGACAACATTAACAATTAGAGGTGAGTCTCATGAGCATCGCATATGTATAATTGATATGTATGATTTAAATGTTTGAAATAAATAGTTTGCATGATTTCTGAATGTGAAATTTGAATTAGGCGATCATGAAGTATATGTGATTCAACATATTGATTAGTGAAATGGTGTGAATTATGTGATTAAATGAATTGATGTGTTATGTGAATTGAGTGACCATCAAGGATGGTCCACTCAGTGGGTTCGCAAAACTCGGCCCAAAATTTGCAACATATTTTTTAGGCTTAGAGGAGGCACTCAATTAGACCAACTGGAGTCTAACCATTGCATTTGAGTAAGAGATAGAGGTCAGGATCAGTTGACGTCTGCATATATTTTCTATAAATTTAGTATTAAATATTGTATTCCACAAGCTTCATTTATTTTAAAAATGAATTATGTTTGTAACAACAGTTATGATCAAATACATTATGTACTTGTAATTGGCCCAAAAGATTATTGAAATTACGACAATGTATTTAACGTTTGATCAAATGTGAGTTTGTAATGAAAATTGTAATTGGTGATAGTTTTAAAAAAAGGGCCAAAATGATTATGAGTTTTTCTAAAATTGAGTGTGCTGTGTGAAAAATTTTTAATGGTTATGATTGACTGACCATTATAGTACACCACCCTTGTAGAGTGTATTCTCGAACACCATCGGTGTATTTAGGAATATGCCCTATAGGAGTGAGGTGCTATAGAGAACACCCAAAACTAATAAATGACACAATGAAAAACAAAATATAAAATACAAGAAGAATACTAAAAGAGATTAAAGGCAAAACAGGCTCATGATGGTGGGGGTGATGGAGGTGGCGCATTTTTCCTCTCATCCTTTAGTCCTCTATGAAGCTATGATGCACAACAAACCTTCAAGTAACCTCAAAACATGTCATTGAGCACCTAAACAATGAGATATCGAAGGAAAAAACAAGTTAAAATCCAATCAAAACCAAACTAAACACTATCAAAGCAAAGCAAAACCACACTAATACAAAGACAAGCAAATGAAAGACAATCATACTAAGTTAAGGTCATTAACTTGACCATTCCATATGCAATCATGAAAAGTTGAGTGAAAGGAAAGAAAGTACTTCACTTTCTTGTGAGAATGGCCCTCCAAAGTATAGCTTACACATATGCCCATTAACCTTAAAAGTTTCACCCTTATCATTTTCCAACTCTAAAGCTCCATGGGGAAACGTTTGAATAACCTTAAATGAACCACTCTATCTTGACTTGAGCTTTCTTGGAAATAATCGAAGTCGTGAGTTGAAAAAAAAGTACTAAGTCCCTTCTCTTGAATTCCTTCTTATTGATGTGGGCATCAAGCCACTTATTAGCCCTTTCCTTGTACAACTTGGCAATTTCATATGCATTATACCTTAACTCCTTCAATTCATCAACTTGTAACAATCTCTTCTCGCCTACTAGCTTCCAATCCATGTTCAATTTTCTAATTGTCCAATAGGTTTTATGCTCCAACTATAATGGTAAATGGCAAGCCTTTTCATACACAAGTCGATATGGTGTTATACCAATAGGAATTTCGAAAGCCTTCCTGTAAGCCCACAATGTATATCCAGCTTCAAAGACCAATCTTTTTTTGAAGTGTTCACTACCTTCTCCAAAATCTTCTTCAATTCTCTATTCACCACTCCACTTTTCCACTCATTTGTAGGTGAAAAGGGGTTACCACTCTACGATGAACACTATATCTCCTCAGAAGAGCCTCAAAGGGTTTGTTGCAAAAGCTCCCTCCATCATTTATGATAGCTCTATGTACCCAAAATATAGTAAAGATCTTCTTGATGAACTGTTGCACCACCTTGCCATCATTTGTTAGAGTAGCTATTGCTTCGAATCACTTAGACATATAATCAACTCTAACTAATTAATAAGAGTTACCTAAGGAAGATGTGAATTCAAATGAAATATAATTCCCACATATCAAATATATCCACCTCCACGATGTTTGAAAGTGCCATCTCATCTCTTTTCAAAATATTGCCCACTCTTTATCACCTATCACAGCACAATACAAAATCTTGGGTATCCTTGAACAAGTTTGGCTAGTAGAATCCACACTCTAAAATGTGAGTAGTTGTCTTGTTAGCTTCATAGTGTCCTGTATAAACTGAACTATGACACTAAGTCAGAACTTCAAGTATTTCATCTTCAAGGACACACTTATGAATCAAACTATCAGCACATATTTTATATAACATAGACTTATCCTAAGTATAACGAGAATACCGAAATAAGAAATGATTTCTTTGTTGATGTGAGAGATTAGGGGAAAAATACCACATGAGAGATAATCGGCAATATATGCAAACCTAGGAAGAAAAGGATTTTTTACCATCATTAAGGCCTCGTTAGGAAAACGCTCTTTAATTTCTTATTCCTCTTTATTTTTTACCCTTTTAAGTCTTGATAGGTAGGTTGCTACAACATTGTTTACTCCTTTCTTATCCTTAATCTCAATGTTGAATTCTTAGAGCAGAAGCATCCATCGGATGAGTCTAGCCTTGGAATCCTTCCTTGTAAAGAGATAATGTAATGCAGCATGATCTGTAAAAACAATAACTTATGAGCCCAAAAGATAAGAACAAAATTTTGCACAGGCAAATACCACTGTAAGTAACTCCTTCTCAGTAGTGGTGTAGTTCAATTGTGCTTTTATCAAGGTCTAGATAGTGTAGTAAATTGTATGTAGCCTCTTCTCCTTCCACTGTCCTAGTACAAAACAAGTGGCATAGTCACTTGTATCATACATGATCTCGAAAGAAAGTGACCAATCCAGCGACATAACAATAGGTGCTATTGTAAGTGTCTTCTTTAACCTATTAAAAGCATCTAAACAATCATCATTAAACACAAAAGACACATATTTAACTAACAAATAAGTTAAAGGTCTAACAATTAGAGAAAATTCCTTAATAAACCGTTTGTAGAACACATGACCAAGGAATGCTCGAATGCCCTTAATATTAGTAGGAGGTGGGAGCTTTTCAATCACTTCAGTTTTAGCTTGATCTACTTCAATCCCCCTACATGAGATCTTATAGCCCAAACAACTCCCTCTTGGACTATGAAATGACACTTCTCCTAATTCAAGACTAAATGAGACTCCTAACATCTTTGTAATACTCTATTCAAATTAAACAAGCAATGATCAAAAGAGTCTTTAAAAATAGAGAAGTCATCCATAAATACCTCTATAAAGTTGTCATTCGTATCTGTAAAGATGTCCATCATGCATATTTGAAATGTGGCTAATGCATTACATAGACTAAAATGCATCCTCCTATAAGAAAAAGTCCTATAAGGACAAGTGAAAGTAGTTTTCTCTTGGTCCTGTGGGTACATGAACAACTGATTGTACGCTGAATATCCATCAACAAAACATTAAAAAGTATGGCTAGCTACCCATTCAATCATTTGTTCTATAAAAGGTAATAGGAAATGGTCGTTCTTGGTGGCCAAATTGAGCTTCCTATAGTCAATGCACAATTTCTAACCTGTAATGGTTATAGTGGAAATCTTTTCACCTTTTTCATTCTCCATCACTATCATGCCTCCCTTTTAAGGCACATATTGCACCAAACTCACCCACTTGCTATAATACCTGCATCTAAAAGCTTCACCACTTCCTTCTTCACAACCTCTTGCATGTTTGTATTTAACTTTCTTTGCCTCTCTCTCACTGTCTTGCCTCCTTCTTCAAGGTTAATCCTATGCATCACGACATTGAGGCTAATCCCCTTTATATAGAAAATTTGCCACCCTATGGCTCTCATCCTCTTCTTAATGGTCTCTACCACTTTCTCTTATTATTCCAAATCCAACTGGTTGGAAATGATGATGGGTAGGGTATGGTCCTTACCTAGGAATGTACATCTCAGGTGGGAAGGTAAGGTTTTTAGTTCTACAGTGGGTGGCTTTATAATGGAGGGTGGTGTGGGTGCATCTGCTCTCTCTAACTTCTTTTATTCACCCCCTCACATAATTCCTCTTCACTCACACTCTCATGCCCTTACATTTCAACAACTTCCTCAACTTCCTTTTCAACTTCCTTTACACATTCATCCACAACATCAATCTTTATACATTCACTTCCATTCACCGGCTTCTTCAAAGATTGAATTTAACCTGCACATCACCAATTATCAAAACAAGTTTTCCTTCATGTACATCAACTAATGCCCTACTGGTATTCATAAAGGGCATACCTAAAATCAATGGACAATTCCTATCTTCTTGAAAATCTAACACAACAAAGTCAACAGGAATTATAAATTTATCCACTTTTACCAGAACATCTTCTATTACCCCAAATGGCCTTTTGATGGATTAATCTACAAGTTGGATAAGTATAGATGTTGGCTTGATGTCTCCTAGCCTGAATTTCCTGAAAATAGACAAAGGCATCAAGTTAATACTTGTGTCTAAATCACATAAGTATTTAGAAAATTCAAAATTACCAATAACACATGGAATAGTAAAACTCCCTAGGTCTTGTAGTTTTGAAGGCATTGTGCTTATAATGATCGAACTATAGTTCTCCATCAAGGTCAATGTCCGATTATCTTCCCAAGTGCATTTGTGCGTCAATATATCCTTGAGCAACTTTGCATACATTCCAATGCCTCCACCAAAGACAAATTAAACTAAAACTTCTTAAACTTCTCCAAGAATTTGGAGAACTGAGTGTCTACTTGATATTTTCTCACCCTTTGCAAATATGGAATCTCGAGCATGTAGGGTGGTCGCATATGTGGCTTCTCTTCTTCTTTCTCTTATACCTTCTCTTCTTCTATCTCTTTGCCTTTACCTTTATCCTTTTGCTGGCTATCCTTTTGCATACTTGACTCCTTCAATTGCTTACCACTTCTAAGTGTGATCACCTTGAATTGTTCATTCGAATTGGCCTCAGTATTGCTTCGTAAGCTTTCTGCATTCCTAGAAGACAAATCATTAGCAAGCTGACCTTCCTGTACCTCCAAGTTATGAATGGATGAAGCGTGGTTCTTTGTAATATGGTCAAACTTTGCCTCAATTCTCTTCTTATCTTCTTTAACCTTCCTCCTGGCTTGAGAATTTTGAACCCAATACGTTCATTAACTTATCCATTTTGCTCTCCAAAGACCCAATTTGGTCTTGTTGAAATCTGGGAGGTCCTTGTGCTCTCACTTGGACACCTACATTGCTAGTATTCCATAAAAAAATTAGGTGGTTTTTTCAGTCAGGATTGTAAGTATTAGAGTATAAATTGTCACCTCTTTGCATCTGGCCCAAGTAATTTACTTGTTCTGTACCACTGGCTCCTAACAAGAAACATTCAACTATGCCATGATTGTCCTACTTACATAACTCACATTATAACTGCATAGCCTTGACTATGGATGACGAAGCTCCTTGCATGTTGCTCAACTATTTAGTGAGAGCAGTAATATGTGCTTGCAAGGCTATCACCAAGTTAACTAGAATCATCCCTTTTTGCTCCTTGGACCCTTGTCTACTCCTTTCATTTGACCAAATGTAGTTGTTTCTCGCCAACTCTTCCAAAACATCATAAGCTGCATCAATAGTTTTCCTCATCAAAAACCTTTTGAAGCTACATCTATGGTTCCCCTTTTTCTCTAATTCACACCATTGTAGAATGTTTGCAAAAGGAACTCCCTCGAAAGGTTGTGATAGGGGCAACTCCTTTGTAATTCCTTAAATCTTTCCCAGACTTCACATAACGACTCCCCATCACTTTGTTGAAAGTTTGTGTTCTCCTTGATGATTCTTATTGTCTTAATCAAGGGGAAGTACCTAGCCAAGAAATCTTTAGGTAGCTACTCCCAAGTAGTGATTTGCCCTAAACTGAGTGAGTTATACTATTCTTTTGCCTAGTCCCTCAAGGTTAAAGAAAACAATCTTAACCTCTCAACATCATCAGACATCCCATTAAACTTGAAGGTGTCATAGATCTTTAAGAATTTAGCAAGATGAGTGTTGGGATCTTCATTTGACAACCCATAAAACTGTACACTGCTCTTAAATATATTGAGGAGTACCGGCTTGATCTAAAAGTTATTGGCTTGAACTACAAGCCTTACAACTCTTTGAGGGCTAAAACCTGGCCTTATAAAGTCTATCAATGTCCTTACGACTCCTCCTTTCTTTCCTTCTTCTACCATTTTCCTTTATATTCTGTCTTAACGTCTAGCTATTCTTAGCTCTCTTTTGTGCCTTGTAATGTCTGAAAACTCTTCTTCACTAAGATCTTTAGACCTTCTCATGCTCCATGTATTCGTGCACCTGTAAATACATAAGGAAGACTATCAAACACTCTTAAATCAAATTCACCCAAACTAAACAAGATGCCAAACAAAATAATCTCTGGCAACATTGTTATAAACTTGTTGAATGAAAAAACAAATTAGTTGTTTTAGGCTAAAAATTGTAAGTATACAGGTCGTTATTTGTAGTAAAAAGTGGATATTATCCCACATAGATTGTGTTTAGGAACCACTTAATTCAAGTAATGCTTTGTTTAAGACTTAAATTTAAATAATAAAACTAAAAAAAACTAAAATAAACAAACTAGCAATGAACAAATAATGTAACAAAAGTGCAAAAACTTTGATTTCAAGATTAAAGATTAGAGATCACTTTTTCGTTATCTTGTCTCCAGAATATAAAACATACTGAAAAAACAAAAATAAAACAATACAATGGTAGCTTTCTTCCCTTTTATATCTAAAATTCTAGAAAATGGAAGATTGATTGAAGCTCTTGATTATCAGTCCTGAATCCACCTTTTGCACCTAGAAGCTTGTGACTTTGCATGAGCAGTTAATAAATTTGTGAATGGTGACTGCTGAATATGTGTAAGTGTTTTAGGGTTTTTTTAGGGTCTAAAAAGACCCTAAAATCCCTTGAAAATATGAGTCTGGAAGTGTCCCCATGTTTGTCCGATGTTGGCCATGATCATGGTCTATATTACACGATTGTGGCCATTGAGTAACCTGTATTATGACCCGGGTTCCCTCTAAAACTCCTGCATTCTTAGAATTGATATCGAAACAGTAGCAAACTTATCAAGGCACGTCAAATACACAACATTGAAGCTCAAAAGCATGCTCTAACCTATAATACATGTAGACCAAAAATATTCAACAAACATGCACAATTCTAACCTAAACACATACTAAATAATCAAATTAACAACTAAACACACACTAAACTACCCACTAAAACATGAAGCAATAAATAACTATCACTTGTTGGAAACAAGGAACATCTATATCATTTTCATTTTAATGCATGAAATAAAAATGTGGTCTTGTATAGAAAATCAAAACAAAGTTAGGATTACATATCATGAAGGTTAAACATAAACAAAAGACAATAAGAATGATATGGATGTGTTAGTCTAATAAGGCTCAAAATCTCACTGGCTTTTGTCCACCATTGGTTACTACTCTCCTAAAGATAATGCATATTAACCAATCACATAAGCAAAAGTACATAGTAAAGTTTCCATAGACTTTTCTAGTCAATTCACACTCTAATTATGTGTATATAGTCTTAAAAGCAATAGAAAAAGAGAAATTGTTTATTTGTTTGATTGAATTTGAAAATGTCTAAAAAGCCACATAAACAACAATTAAGCTAAAAAACATGCATAAAAACTAAGGGCCCCACCCCCACACTTAAACCCTACATTGTCCCTAATGTAACACCAATTATAAGAAATGGAGAATTTTAAAAAAATAGTAAATGAGGAAATGTAAATAAAAGAAATCAACTTCCCTTAGATTGCCTCTCAAGCAGCACCTTTGTTTATTGTTGTTAGCTCGACTCCCTGTTGCTCTCATCAAGTTACAAAATTTTAATCCCCAGGAATCACAACTTTTTCATTTTCCAATTGACCTTCATCAAAATAGGGCTTAAGTTGATGACCATCTACATGCATTGTCTTCCCTGTTTTTAAGCTTTTAATCTCTATTGCACCATAAGGAAAAAAATAGTTAACACAAAAGGATCGACCCAATGAAGAAGCACTTTTTGAATAATGGTAAATCTTTTTAGCGAGACATTAAAAGATTTGGTCTTCTCTTTTATTGAAATCACTTTTTGTTTTGAATGTTTCTGCTAATAATCTTCCTACACTGAAAGGCCAATCACATTATTTGCAAAAACAATGTTCATTATAGGAGTGCTTATTAACATCTAAAATATTGAAACAAGTAACTTCCCCATTGAATTCCATCGTAAGGTACCCTCATAAACATCTATTTTAGTTTGGGTCGTGCTAAGAAATGACCTCCCTAGTAAGATAGGTATTGGGTTATACGAAGTTTCATCATTCATGTCAACCACATAAAAGTTGGCAGGAAATATTTGCTTATTTACTTACACAAGCACATCCTCAATCACCCCATCTGGGTAAGCCTTAGAATGATCAACCGATTGTATGGTAACACTATTTTCTTTTAATGAACCTAAATTTAAAGAATCATATATGGAATGAGGCATAACATTAATTGATGCTCTTAAATCTAGCATGACTTGTTTAATCTTAATGTTACCAATTTTGTAAGGAATAGTAAACATGCCTAGGTCCTTACACTTAAGGGGTATTTTCTTTTTGAGAACTGCAGAAACAATTTCACTTATCCTAATCCTTTCATTAGCCCTTAACTTTCCCTTGTTTGTATATAATTCCTTCAGTAATTTAGCATACCTCGACACTTCCTTGATCGCTTTTAACAGTGGGATATTCACCTCAACCTTTTGAAAAGTCTCCCAGATCTCTTTATCCTTATCCTCTTTATTTAAGTTTACCAACCTGCTAGGAAAAGGTAGAGGGTTAGTCTTTTCAACAATTGGGAATTTAGCATTTACCTTTGGGCTTGGTGGAATATCCTTTTCTTCTTCGAGCTCCTTCTCAATGTCTTCTTCATTAGCCATCCTTTGAGTAATTTTTTCAAATCCTCAAGCTTCCTACCACTCCGTAAGGTGATTGCACTAACATTATTCATATTCGTATCTGGTTGTGATGACAGTTTTCCTCCACTTTGTGGCTCTAGACAATTGATCCTCACTACCATTTGACCTATTTGGTGTTCCACATTTTGTATACTTGATTTTGTCTTTTGCTAAAATTGTTGTTCATTTTGTTGAAGCTACTGTATACCCTATTGAAGATGTTGTTGTATACCCTGTTGAAATTGAATATTCTTAGCAATAAAAGTCTTGAGAAAGTTATTCTCTCTCACTTGAACTAAAAGAAGAGGCTTATGGCCTGGTTTGAAATTGTTATGATTCTTATGGCCTATTCTAGAAGTTATTTGGCTACTTATTTCACCCATAATTCAATTTGGGATGATCCTTCTAGCCTAGGTTATACATATGGGAGTACAAGTTGTACTGGTTAGAAAATTCCCTCCTGTATCATTAACGTATACCATACTTTCCTCTTACAATGTCGATCACTCATTAGTCAGATGGCTTGTGCTTTCACACATTCCATATGTCTTTACATGTGCCTATTGGACAACAAGTTTTCTAATAAAAGACATTAACTCATCTGAATGATATTCGATGGATGAAGTACTTACCTCATTTACACGATGAAAATCATTGCGAGTGCCAAATTGTTAAGTATTAGTGACTATGTGCTTAATTAAAATACGAGCCTCCATAGGAATCTTTTCAGATAATTCTCCACTACTCGCTACATCGACCAAAATCCTCTCTATAGTAACAATCTCTTGTAGCAATACTGGATATTGAGTTGTTTAGGTACTTTGTGATAGGGATAGCTGGCACACAGCTCGTATAGGGACTCTTCGTTATTTTGCTTTATGCCATAGATCTCCTTCTGTATACTCGCTGTCTTTGATGTTGAAAAATATTTTTCTAAACTATCCTATTCATCTCTATCTATATATTCATACTCTTAGCACATAGATCAAACAATCAATCCTTTGGAGCATCTTTATTGAGAACATGAAAGCTCTCAATATGATTTGCTTGTTTATGACCCTATGAGACTTCATAGTTAGACATACCACATTAAGTTTCTTAAGATGCTTATGAACATCCTCACCTGTAAGACCATGAAAAGTAGGAAACAAATGAATTAATCCAAACTTAAGTTTAAAGTTAATATGCTTATCAAAATTAGGAAATATAATGCATAAAGTCCCCTAGGTTAAGCCTGGTGCAGTTAACTCCCTTTGTGTTCTTGGGTTTGCCATCGTTTCTTTAGATTCAAGTTCTGATTCTACTTCTGCAATTGTTCTTGTTCCCTTTTGTAACCTCTGAAATATCTTTTCAATCTCTAGATCAAATTGCACAGGTTCTCTATGAAGAGATCTGATAACTACCATATACTAATAATAACAATTGTTTAAACATTAACAAATAACTAAAAGAAATGATTATAAACAAATATATACACAAAACACCAACTAAAATCAAAAACGAAAGTTAAAACACCATACTCCCTGACAACAGTGCCAAAATTTGACAATGTGTGTTGTGTGCACTACAAAATTTACCTCACTTTGTACCCTAAAAATTTGTAGTTGTGGAACGTAACCATAAGGAATGTTTAGTTAATTCTTGTAATGAAAATAATCGATGCAAGGGAAATAATAGGGGGTTTTGAGTTGATGTAGTTGAGAAAACAAAATAAAAATAAAACTTATCAAAAACAGTATAGATGATAAGGGTGACGAATATGTGTAAAACCCAATTCTGATATCAATCTCGACCTACATATGATTAAACACATTTCATTGTTATAATGTTTTCACATCTCTCTTAAGACTATTAATTGTAGACTAACAACAAGATTTGTTAATCCCATATTTCCCTTAAGTCGTGTTTAATTAAGAAAAGCTAGTTAATTAAACCTAGCTATTGAATAACCTAGAACATGCTCTCTAGATTTAATTAGGCAGCTGTATTATGAAATAGAAAA
This sequence comes from Erythroxylum echinodendron, assembly GCA_027575705.1. Taxonomy (NCBI): domain Eukaryota; kingdom Viridiplantae; phylum Streptophyta; class Magnoliopsida; order Malpighiales; family Erythroxylaceae; genus Erythroxylum; species Erythroxylum echinodendron. The sequence goes on from JANZXR010000171.1 coordinate 33,420,095, forward strand.
TGGATCAATCAAGGCAACAACCACATATGCTCAGGTCATTTAACCTAGGTTAGGTTATCCTTAATGATTTGAAACCATTAGTTGCCACAAATGAATCTCAACACAACAATTACAAATTGTATTAATGATTCTAGTAGTGGGTTCATATATAAGCAACCTACGATAATGAGAATAATGATCATTCATACATGAAAACCCAAATCTATAAACATAGGATAGCATAAACAATCCATAAAGAGATGCTCAATATTAAACAATGAAAGGATGTGCTTAACCGTGACTTGAGCGTCACTTTCACCTTCGAACCAGTATCTGAAAGTTTAACCCTCCATATTCTCTATAGGTATCTAAGATTAGCTCTCGATCATCCCTTCTATTCCTGAACCCCAGAAAATCAAGTCTGAATTGTTTCTGCCATTATTTATAAGAAAAGTTAGGTTTTTGGGTGAGCTAGTAAAAAGTCATTGGTGTGACTTATAGTATCATGACTGTGAATAGTCTCCATAGGAGGCTCACGGCCATGAACTATGGTTTCTTGGGCATGAAATAAGTCTCACGAATAAGACTAATTTTTCATGGCCTTGAGACACATTTCATGGCCATAACCTTGTGTGTCTTCATTCCTTTTGGTATTTTCTTGTCTCCTCTTCATTCTAATCTTTCTCCTTCTTACTCCATAAAGCCAATTGAGTGTGAATCTCAAGAAGAAGGCTCAACGAGTATGCTTTTAGATCATTTTAGCTATTATGCTTCCAAATTGTACGTAAAATCCAATATGAAATAAAATGAGTGTCTTAAGCATTTGAAAGCATTAATCACTAAGTGTTATGGATTAAATGTATTAACAATTAAGCACTTATTAGAATCTCCTCAGACCCTACGTGTTAGCGGGATTTTTATTGGGTGTTACTTTATTGTTGTTTTATTTTTTTCACCCAAAGGGGAACTACAATATACACATATTGTTAATATGATCATTACTTGATTCTATCTATGTATTTAAATTGTAACTTAAAGTATTAATGAATAAGCATTTAATATGTTTTGTAGCTTCTAATTCTATTACTATTCACTTACAAGCTTAGTCTATTATGAAGTTTAATATGTTTGATTTTACTGAATGGAATAAGCAAGTTTAGTTTAACCCAGGAATCCTAATTCTTGACTTGGCACTCTAAACCAATAAACCCACTACTCTTACTGATACTAGTAGTGCTGAAGAAAAATCTTCCCATAAACTTTGGAAAGATCAAACAGATTAAGATTAATGTTTATACAGATGATTGTGGCTAACAAAATTAAGGCCTATAATCTCAAAAAGCTAAAAGTGCTAAGGAATATCTTAAATTTGTTGAAAATATTTCTCATTCTGACTCTACTGACAAGTCATTTGAGACTTGAATAGTTGGCTAACCATTATAAAGTTCGATGGTTGTCGTACTATGTATGAACATATCACTAAAATTATAAATAAAACAAAAGCATTAAGATATAGGGAAATGGAAGTGAGTGAAAGTTTCCTTATGCAGTTTATTGTTAACTCCTTGCATTTTGAATATAGTCCATTCCGAATGAGTTACAATACTATAAAGGAAAATTGGAATGTGAATGAATTGCACATTATGGTTATTCAAAAGGAAGTAAAGCTTGAAAAATAAAGAGTTCCCCTGATTAATTTTGTGATTCATCAAGGAGTTAGAAAGAAGTTCAAAAAGGATAAAGGAAAGGGAAAGAATGTACTACATAAGGTTAATGTTTCGTCAACTTAAATCAGTGAGAAGAAACCAGAATGATAGATGCCATTTCTTTAAGAAAACTGGACGCTATCAAAAAGATTGCCTAAAAAGTAGTCATGGTTTGAAAAGAAAGGTAAGCCTCGTACTTTAGTATATTTCAAATCAAATTTAACAAAATTTTCTCATAATAATTGGTGCATTGATTTTGGATGTACCATTTACATTTCTTATACGATGCGGAGATTCCTTAAGACCCAAACTATAAATCAAAAATGAAAAATATGTCTTTATAAGAAACCAAGTCAAAGCTTTAGTTAAAGTTATTGGAACCTACCATTTGGTTTTGGACAATGGACATCGTTTAAACCTTTTCCAAACTCTTTGTGTTTCTACTATTTCTCAAAAACTAGTTTCTTTGTCAAAAATTGATATTGTTAGATACTTGTTTAAATTTGGAAATGGATGTTTAGTTTGTTTAAACATATTTGTCTTATTAGTTATGATGTTCTATATGATGTATTATATAAATTAAAGCTTGATAATCCTTTTATTGAAAATTTATTACCCTTGCATTATAATGTTAGTACTAAACAAGGTTTTGTAAATGAAACTTTAACTTTCTTATGGCATAGACATTTGGGTCATATATCCAAAGACAAAATGGTCATATTAGTAAAGAATAAAATACTTCCAGTTTTAGATATTACTATTTTTAGGATTTGTGCGAATTGTATTAAAGAAAAATATAAAAAATTAAGAAAGAAGACATAAGAAGCACACAACTCCTTGAAATTATACATGCTGATATATGTGGGCCTTTTGATGTTCCATTGTTTAGTAAAGAAAAATTTTTCATCAGTTTTATTGATGATTTGTTACGTGTTATGCTTATATTTATTTATTGAATGAAAAATATCAATCAGTAGATTCCTTAAAGATGTTTCTAATAAAAAGACAATTAGATAGAAAGGTGAAAAATGTCAAATCTAATAAGGGTAGAGAGTACTATAGGAAATATAATGAAACTGAACAATGTCCTAGTTCATTTGTAAAATTCCTTAAAAAGCGTGGCATATTTGCTTAATACACAATGCTAGGTACACCATAACAAAATGGTGTAGCCAAAAACTATAGTTGTACTTTAATGGACATGGTTAGGAGTATGATAAATCATTGTTCCTTACCTTTATCATTATGGATGTATGCTTTGAAAACTTCCGTGCATTTATTAAATAGGGTTCCTAGTAAAGCAGTTCCTAAGACACCTTTTGAACTGTAGATAGGAAAGAAACCTAATTAAAAGCACCTACATGTTTAGGGTTGCTTGGCAGAAGTAAGAATCTATAATCTGCATGAAAGGAAATTGGATTAAAAAACAATAAATGGATTTTTCATTGGGTATCCAAAATAATCTAAAGGGTATAGATTTTATTATCCTAACTATAATATAAGGATTTTCGAAATTAGAAATGATAGATTCATAAAAACTGGTGCATCTAGTGGGAGATTAAAATCACGTAAAGTGAAAATTCATGAAGATAGAATACAGGTTACCTTCTTTATAACTTCTCCTCAAGTACTTATCCTTAAAGTTGTTGAAAATTTTGATAACTTACAAGAGCAACAAATACAAGAACAAACTCCAAATAATAAAATCACTATTAATGAACCTATTATAAATAAGCCACATGAAGTAGCATTAGGAAGATCTCAAAGACAAAGGAGATCAACTATGTATGATGATTTTATGGTTTATTTACAAAAGATAGGAGGTGACTTAGTTTTTTTAAGGAACATATTAACTAGCAGGGTTAAGTTTGACTGTGTTAAATTTTTGTGAGGAATAAAAAGGTTGATCTTGTTAAACCATAATCAAATGCAGGTTTCTTCACCTAAATCTTGTGAATGTGAATTTTTTCCAATATAATAATGAATAAGCTTTAAAATATTTCTCATTCTAATTGCTTTTTCATGTGATTTGGTTATTTTTGTAACCTTCTTTGCCTTATGTAGAGGGGATGTAAATCAACAAGTTATTATACACCTTTATTACTTTTTTTCCTATGTAAAGTGTTTTGGATGGATATAATAGGAGATTAATGACATATGAGTATACTAGTACTGGTAAAAATTATACTCTTGGTTGACATAGAGCCAAAGATATGGTTGCTTGTGGAATATTAGTTGATATTTCTCTTGAGATTCATTCAATTTTAATCTCTTATCTACAGGTCATCGGCCTTTAATATGGTCTCAATCTTATACTTCTAGTATTGTAAATATGTTTTTACTTGAACTATGATAATTATTTATTTGAAAAATTGCAATTCACGTCTTTGAGTAACATTTATATTCCTATGTGCAACCATATGTGAAGATTATTTAGGACCTTCTTAATCCTTTTAATGAGAATATCTTAGTTATAGAAACCTGAGACATAGTTATATCTCGTTACCTAGGGCAAGTTTTGTCAAAGTTAGGGATCAAATGAGTTTTGTTGAATTATTAAGGCTTGAAGAAATACACCATATTGTTGCAAATACCTAATTAAATATTGATTCTTCTCGAATTCATTCTATTTCAATGGTAAACTTATTGGACTCCAATCACAACTCCCACCACATCATTCAAGAACAGTCAACTAGTCTTAAAAGATCCAATCTTTAAAAAGAACAATATTTATGACAAGAAAATAAATTGAACACTAGATATATGTAAGGAAAAAAACTCCAGTATAGAAGGAAAAACAATGGGCCAAACTAAAAAACAACTCCACTAATTCAAATAGGAACATACAAGATTTTAAAGATTTCAATCTATTGACCTTTTCTTATAACTATAACATAAATCAGCTATTAGTTATCCCACTGAGTTTCAGTATTAAGTACAGGTCAATTACCCAAATTAACAACCCTCTTAATCTAACCCTAAAACAAACACTTAAAAGACAAATTGCTACTAAAAACTACCAATTATAGAATAAGAAAGGTTTCTCAGTTTTTCTCACTCTCTTTCTTTCCTTTTTTAATGTTTTTTTTGCTCATATCGATGAACTCCGTCATTTTCCCTTCTATACTAAAAAGAAGATTTCATAATTAGACATAGTCACTTATAAGATCATATAAGTGACCATGTCTTAACCATATTTTAAGAAATCACGAGTATACATAGTCTTAGTTAATCATAGGTCCACTTACATGACCCTATATGCCTGGGATATAGGCATGTGTGTTTCCACACAGTCATATATGTTTTCAACTCTTGTCATCCACCCATACATGATTGCAGTTACCACATAGTCTTCACATATAGCCACTTATGATAAGGGTATGAGCATGTCTGATCTTACACGACTAGGTAGGTCATCATCTATCTTATACATTTTCATAGTCTCTTACACAACTTTCATAGAAGACTTTGTAAGTTAAGGAAATGGGGTATATTGTACTCTACATGGTTGTGTCTCTTAAGAATGACTTCAAATCAACTGTTATCCATTTTGAATTTACTCGTTCTTTATTGTAATGACTAGTGAGAATATCTAAGATCATCAAAACTCACTTTTGCCTCTGAATATGACTACACACTTAACATTCTCCCCCTCTAGCCCATTTTGGAGGAGACTCAAATAACCTTAATGATTATTTAAGAGTCATCTTGATGAGCTTACTACAAAGATCATACTTGCTCTTGGGAATCACCTTTGATCATCTTGATGAGCTTACTATAAAGATCATACTTACTCTTGGGAATCACCTTTATTAATGCATCAATACTGTTCTTATCTATGTAAATCTTATTCAACTATAATCGTTGCTCCTCAATCACGGATCTCAATTAATGATACTTGAAATCAATGTGTTTGGTGTGGCGATGATACATAGTATTCTTGTTAAAGTCCATATTACTTTGATTATCAAAAGATACTATATAATCATCATGCTTCACATCTAACTTTTGAAGGAACATTTTCAATTAAGCACTTGAAGGAATATTTTTAACTAAAGCATCTCCTTACCTATTTCCATATTAGATATATACTCCTCTTAAGTTGTGGATAATGTTACACAATTTTACATATTGGATTGCTAAGAAATGGCTTCCCTTGTAAATTTGAACAAGTAGATGGAAGTGGATTTCTTGTTATCAAGATCTTTAGTCATGCCTGCTTCGGTATAGGTCTCTAAAATTGACTCCCCACTGCTAAACTTAAGCTCCATTTGGAAGTTCCTCATAAGTATCTTAAGGTATATATCATTGCTTCCTATTAAACCTTCCCTAGATTGGACAAGTATTTACTCACCAACCTAACGGCCTATGCTATATCCAATCTTATATGTACCATTGCATACATCAAGGAACCAACAACAAATGAGTATGTAACAAAGGACCTACCATCTTTCTCCTTTTTAATTGAAGGGCAGGTTCACTTACTCAACTTAAATTGAGGTGCTATTGGCATGCTTTATATTGAAACTTTCTAACATCCATTCAATATACTTCTCTTGTCACAACCATAATATCTTTTTTTCTTAGTTATTTACATTTTCAAAAACTGCTTTACAAGGCCTAAATCCTTCATGTTAAAAGGTTTAGACAATTCCTCCTTCATTTTGCATATTATCCCATCTTATCTTACAATTAACATATCATCAACATATAAAAGAAGAATAATGAAGTTTTCACAGGAAAACGTTTTGAAATACACATAAGGATTGACAAAGGCTTGTTTGTAACCATTTCGTATCATAAATAAATCAAACTTCTAATACCACTGTCTTGGTATTTGTTTCAACCCATCCATACTCTTCTTCAACTTACAAACCAAATTCTCCTTGCCCTGAGCCTTAAATCCTTTTGGTTGCTCCATATATATATATATATCTCCTAAACCTCCATGAAAGAGCAATTTTCACATCCGATTGTTCAATTTTAAGATCTAAGTCAGCATTTAGACCTAACATGGTTTATATTAAAGTCATCTTAACCAGTGGTGAGAAAATTTCATCAAAGTTAATGCCTTAATTTTGATTGAATCCCTTCACCACTAGTCTTAGCTTATAGTTCACCAATTTTTCACCATCTTTCTTTATCCTAAATACCTATCTATTCTTCAAGGCCTTCTTACCCTTTGGAAATTCACTAGCTCATAGGTTTTCACACACGAACATGTGTGATAGGGACATGGGCATGTCTGTTCTTACATGACTGTGTAGGTCATCATCTATCTTATACTCGTTCATAATCTCTTATCCGAGTAGTGAGCATTAAAACAACTAAAATTTATCCATTTTTTTGGTTTCCAAAGATGCCCCAACTCTAACTCTTTTATCTCTGTGATAATGAATTTCTTATAAGTTTCTTGTGTACAACATTGTTTGTCATCTATTTTAATATGTTATCATCTTAAGATTAATTTATGTCTATATTGGCTCAGTGATGCTCTCTTATCATCTAAAAGATGTTAATCTCTCTTATACTTGAGATCTTAATTTTTTATTGGCCTCTTATAGGCTATGCAGGTAGAAAATATGTTGCAATTGAAGGGAGAATTTAATCACAAAGGTTTGTCCGCAAAGCTAGACATATAGTTGGATAATGTAATTATAGAGCACCAAAGGCAACAGAAAGCATTTGAGGTTGAAATTGAAAGAATCACTATAGAAGCACAATCTTAAATTTTTGAAGCTGAAAAGAACCATTTAGATTCATTGGAGGTAATTATGCCAGTCTATATTAGGGTAAATTTTTTAGCCTGAGGACTCAGACATGTTGTTATCTATCTGTTTGCATATTCACAAATATTTGGGTGAATTATGATAATTTATGCCCTACAGTTAATTGATTGGTTATAGTTTAGTGACAAAATACTTTAAAGGAATTTTTTATCTTGTGCATATTTAGATATATGATGAAGTCAATGAGATAATTATACATTGCAAATGAAATTATAATTATGAGATTCATATTGCATTTATCTATTATCTTTAAATTATTCCTAGTCATTGTTCTATTAAGACTAGACATTAATAGAACGTAAAAAACTTGCACACGATATGTTTTTCTTTATAAAGGATGTAATATCTCATAGACTAAATTATGAAAATACTTAAAAGAAATGTATGGGTGCTTGTTAGAGAACAAGTTCACTAAACTGACCCAATATGAGAAATATATTTGGAACATTACTTAAATATCTATTGAAATTCTCATTGTGATGATTGTATAAATTATCCTTTAACTTAAGATCTCTTAAGTTATCTTTTATAAGAATTGCTATGTTTTGATACTATGTATGTACTATTTTATTCACGGATAGTTCAGTCGGTAGTCATTAGATGTAGCATGAACTATATGGAGGTAGTTGAGTGATCAAGATATGATTCATCACCCTAAAGTAATTAGGGAGGATGTTCTGTTGTTATTAATTAGTATTGATTTGAAAAATCCTTGTCTTAGCTGAAATGATGTTTTGTAAATGTTATTAAGTAAATTGATAGCTAATGGTGGAGAATTAATATGACTAGACTGAAAGTAGAGTAAATATTAATTATATGCTTTATGTATAATCAGAACACTATATGATGAAAGGATTGAATTATAATAAAAATCGTGCATAAAAAGGTTAGTCAAAACCTCCTTGACATTACCAAATATTTAGGTGATCATCACTTGTTGTTAGATGTCAATCTTGATCTATGATTATAAATTACTTAATTAGAAAATTAAAGATAAATTAAAAGGATTTTTAATTTATCTAATCCTAATTATGAATTACAATTATAATTTTTAATCATTACCAACATATTTGGGAACCTAATGGGTCTCATATAAAGAACAGATTAAAGTGAGCAAAGATAGTTTAATCAAGTTGGAATTGATTGTAAAGTTTAAGAAACTTTATGATTAAATATAAGATATTTAATAAATAAAGATCAATATGAAATATTGGATCTTATTTAGGCATAAATGGTATTTAATTAGGATTATTTCTAATTCTAATTATAGTTTGATTGAAATTAGAATGTAATTTTAATTAAATTACAAAATGTCCAACACTTATTATAAATAGGCTTAAGTTAAGCTTTAATAGAGCTAGCACTTTTTGCTTAACCCTCTCTATAAGAGTTACAAAGATCTCTCAACCTGTTCTTTAGATACAGTAAGAGGTTGGAGACTTGTGTGACTATGGTGGTTGAGATGGATCAATTTCAAAAATAGTTCGAGGGTTATGATAAGAATATGATCAAGCTTTGAATAAGGTGCGAATTAAGATTTATACTTCATTATGATTTAATTGTTTCATTTTATAGAATTAAAGTGATTTTAGCTTTTAGGAAATCAAAATATGAAAAACTGAGAGCTATTATTTTGAATAAAATAGTAGGAGTAACCAAATATATGATTAAATTCCTAATCTCATTTGGTAGTCATGAAATATAATTAATTACTTATTTCTCTAACATTTATATTTTATTCTAAGTTTAATTTACCTTCTTTAGTATAGTTGATACTAAGTTAGTGAACCTAATTTCTTAAACATAGGATATGTTTGAGAAGAGTTCTCAAAGTTAGATAGAAATTGTACTCCCATTATGTTATTTTACTATGATCTCTATTGAGGATTTGATGATAAAGTTTTAGAGATATGTCAAAATCATATAGATGAAAAAAATATATTAACAATTTAAGTTGAATAATTTATCATAAACTTTGTTGACTACATATAAAATGTATGTCAACACCATGATAGCAAGATGGAAGAAGTGGCATAGAGTAGAGTTAAAAGGTATAAAACCTTGCTGGAATTGTTACACTTAATTTAGCCTCATAAAAAGATAAACATGGAAATCAATTAAAGGCATTTGCTGTAGTACAATAATAATTGTTATGAGAAGAAAATGATTGCTTGAATTTTCTTGCCTATTTGAGATATGATAAAGGTCATATGTATTTCTAGTGAATGAGAATGAGTATTTGATAATTCAACATTATCATAATGTTCAAAGCATGATAAGAAATAAATTATTAAGTAAAAGTAGTTGATCTAATTTTATACAAAATAGTTTGTATGTGTTGGATCAAGTGGGACTTATGCTTAACATAAATGACAAGAATATAAACCTGAATAATCGAGACTATTCTTTTATGCCATGCTAGTTAAATTAATGTAATGAGAATCATAAAGTTACAAACAAGGATATGTGTACCCTTTTGGTTATAAATCATGTGAAACTTGTAAGGTTAAAGAATAACCAAATCAACCTATGGTAAAAAGGATAATGATGATAATAAATTGTTAAATCCTATACATATGATGTATTAGATGGAATAACAATTCATAAAAGGATAATACTTATATTTCTTTATATCATTAATGAATTTATATGATATAATCATATGTATTAAATGAAAATGATTTAAAATTTTTAACAATTTTAATAGTTTAAATCTAAGCAGAAATTAAGCATTAAGAATGTTTAAGTACCTCGATGAGATCGTTATAGTGAGTTCTATAATTTTAGGTTATTAATAGGGAATGAGATTCTTTGGTGAATATCTTCACAATATAATTTCATAAGAGCATGGATTTATGTAAGGAAGAAAATACAATATGAGATATTGTATAATGCAAAATTATTTCTTCTATTGTTATACATAGTATAATGGCTTACCTTCAGTAGTTCCAATTAAATCAATTAGTAAGATTTCAAATTAGATATGAAACACTAAGTCTTTGAAAGAGTAAAAGTTAATGATTTAAGATGTGATGCTTGGTTGAAGCATAAATTATCCATTTAGTTTAAAATTAAATTGGATAATAAAAGGTTATGAGATATCCAAGAGGTTGTATATAACCTTCCAGACCTATTGAACAAATTATTTGTTCCAATGTATACTTATAGGAGAATGGTTCTTAAGATAAGAAGTAGGAGTAAGATGAAATTTGAAAAGTTCAAATCTTATGACAGTACATCCAATTAAAAATAGAAAATTTATTGATAAATTTAATGTATAGTTGAAAGGCTACGAGACATTGAAAGATTTACTTTCATAATGAATTCAAAGAGTTTGTTTTGAAGTTGATATTAAATTTATCATTTCTACAAGAAGGCTAGTGGGAGTATAGTTTTCCTCTTTAGTGGGAGTATGTAGAGGCATATTGCTCATAGAAAATAATAATTATAAATTTTCAATTGTTGAAAATATAATTGTCCAAGAACAAATATTGTTAGATATGAAAAGATAACTACTTAATTATGGAAGTTAGATCTATAAAATAGATTAGAAGTTATTTACCTATTCTAAGTTCAAGTACATAGATAATGTACTAAAGATGTTTAGTATTTGAGATACATGATGCTTCTGAAGTATTAAAGATATCCATTATTGTAACACCCACTTACTCCCTGGGAGGATATGCAGATGCTACACAAAACATAATCAAAATAATCCAAAATATACTAAAGCATTTCCAAAAACTCAAGGAACATACATTTCATTCATCAAAGGTTGGGTCATATTCAAAACATAAAATACATATGGTACTTAGTACAAACAAACCTTAAGTCCAAATCCAAACTGTATTAAGATTATTACAAAACATTTACAACAAAATACAACATGTCTCATTACATTAAAAAACAACAACTCAAAAACAAACTGAACATTCCCTAAACAAAACACAATCTTCTTGGCCACTGTGGTTATTTTTGTCTCAGTCTCAAGTCTTCTTATCAGAACCTAAATGGAGACAAAATCACTGTGTTAAACATATAGCTTGGTAGGGAATAATTAAACATATATAATCTAGAGATTGTTTTTAACAATTGTCTAGTATTCACATGCAATGAATCATATCAAATCTCAAACAACCTTTAATTGTTCAAATTACTGAGCATTCCAATATCATTTGCATCAGAACATAATATAACATATCAGAATAGAATACAGAATATACTTGCTTCAAACTTACACATATCTGAACAAAATATTAGAATCACAATATAGAACTTTAAACTATCTAAATAAATCTTGTTTATGTCAGAACAACATTTAGCCGTATCAAAATTGGACTTAATTTATATTAGAATTGAACATATTATAACACAAAACAAGTTAGCCTGCTAATCCTTTTTATAGAAGTGGGTAACGAGACCAGGACAGGAGATACTTATTGGTATGACAGAACAATAGAGACTTATGTCCCGACATCGAAGTGACCTTATTAAGAGACACTGAAGTGTCAATATCAGGAGAGACTTAAGTCTCAAACAGTTAAGTGTCTATATCAGGAGACACCAAAGTGTCGACATCTTAGTATCATAGGAGCAGCTACAGACCCTTTTAGGCATATCTATTTACCCATGACTAGGACTTAACAGTTTTAAAACAATCCATTTCAAATTTCATAATCACAAGAAAAAGTTGTTATGTCTTTATTCCACTTTCCTCAAATTGAACATATATATATACACATCCAACTAATAATAACTTATAAGTATAAACATTTGCAATAGTGTGCCATTAAAGGCATTATGTATTACACATTCCATATCATGACACAAAGTTCCAATTTGTAAACAATCATATTCAATTCACATCACATAAACCTTTTGAAACACATCCTTATTCGTAACAACACATTCATATTTAAACACATCATTCTTTTCAACATTAGACTAGTTTTTCTGCCCATACAATTCACATTGTAACTGCATGGTTTTGACTGTGGATAAAGAAGCTCCTTGCATGTTGCTTAACTACTTGGTGAGGGTAGCAATCTGTGATAGTAAGGCTATCACTGAGTCAAGTGAAATCATTCCTTTTTACTCATTGGACCCTTCTCTACTCCTTTCATTTAACCACATACAATTGTTACTCTCTAACTCTTCTAAAAGGTCATGAGCTAAATCAATGGTTTTCCTTACTAAAGACCGTCTTATAGCTGCATCTATTGTTTCCCTTATGCTCTAAGTTACACCATTGTAGAATGTCTGTAAAAGAAAATCCCTCAGAAGATTGTGGTGGAGGTAGCTCTTTTGCAATTTCTTAAATCTCTCCCAAGATTCATACAATGACTCCCTATCACTTTATTAAAAGATTGTGATCTCTTTGATCATTCTTGTTGTCTTGGTCAAGGGAAAGTACTTTGTCAGGAAAGCTTGGGCTAACTACTCCCAAGTAGTGATTTACCTTGCACTAAGTGAATTATACCATGTCTTTATCCAATCCCTCAAGGTAAAAGAGAACAACCTTAACCTTATAGCCTCATCAGACATCCCATCAAACCTGAAGCTATCACAAATCTCCAAGAAATTTGCAAGATGGGCATTTGGATCTTTGTTAGACAACCCATAAAACTGTACACTTCTTTGAAGCATGTTGAGGAGTGTTGACTTGATCTCAAAATTATTGGCTTCAATCACTAGCCTTGCAATGTTTTGAGGATGAAACCTAGCCTCATAAAGTCCATAAATGTCCTATTTGCTCTCCTTCTTCTGCTATATTCCTTTGTATTTTATCTTGGCGTCTAGCTCTTCTTAGCTCTCTTTGTGCCTTGTAATATCTGAAAGATCTTTTTCACTAAGCTCAGTAGACCTTCTTATGCTCCTTGTGTTCATGCACCTGTAAAAACATAAGGAAAAATATCAAAAACTCTTAAATCAAAGTCACCTAAACTAAACAAGATGCTAAACAAAACAATCTCTGGCAACGATGCCAAAAACTTATTGATTACAAACCAAGTATACGGGTCATTACTTATAGTAAAAAGCAGATATCATCTCATAGAGATTGTGCTTAGGCACCACTTAATTCAGGTTGTACTTTGTTTAAGACTCAAATTCGAATAATAAACTGAAAAGTAAACTAAATGGAACAAATTAGCAATAATTGAATAATGTAATAATGGAAATCTGTAAAGAGAATTAATCAACTTATGGGAGAGGGCATTTTACCTATCATTAATGCTAATATAGCATTTTATGTGTTTATGGAGTGTCAGTTCTAGACGATCATATGATTGATTACTCTCTCTCGAGTTATAATCATTCCCTAAATTGTAAACCCTAATCAAATTATGGACTTACAATCTCTCAATTCACAAATTACCCACAATTTTAATTAGTTCTAAAGCTCTCTAATAAACAATCGAGTCTTGCATAGGATCTCTCTCTATGAAATTACCGACTAGATTGATTAAGTGGTCAATTTGAACGTCTAACTCTCGTTAATCAAATCTAATCATTTTTATCGCGTTCACCCTCTTGATTTGTTACCGAAACATGCAAACACATTAATCATTCACAACATCCAAATTAAGTTAACACAATTCAACTAGATTAACATTAAAAATAAGTAAAATCCTAAAGGAAAAGTTAGAACCTCATTAACAAATCAAAATCCATAACTATACAGCCCATCTCAATCTTACACATTAAATGAATAAAAAGGTAAATAGGGAGGAAATGACACTTAGGTTGGATGATTCAAGAAAGCAATAGCATCAAGAGATCACCTATTCTGGGAAGCTTCGGTGTCGGAGCCCTCCTCTTCTTCCTCTTCTTGTTTTCTCTCTCTCTTTTTTCTCTCTCTCTATTTTTTGGGCTTCTAAATGTAGACTCAATGTGGACTCCTCTCTAGGGTTCCATCATTATCCTTTTATAGTCTTTTCCAATTAAAGTAACCCTAGTGCCTTTCTAGGGTATAAAATGTTCGAAATGTCTCTCAAAAACTGGAATTTGAAAGTGATGCCATGTCTGTCTCCACACAGGCCACTATTGTGGCCTTAGTGCAAGATCATGGCCTGTTTATCTACTCTCTGTCACGATCGTGGCAAGTTACCCACAATTGTGACCCTATCTTGAGCTTTTGTCATAATTGTGGCATATTTTTCACGATCGTGGGCCTATGTTGGTGCTTCTAGCATGGTCGTAGCAAGTTCCCTATGATTATGGCCCTATGTTTTGGTTCGATCTCCTTCGAAACTCTTTCGAATGCCCTAAAACACCAACAAACTCATCACGGCACCTCATATATATATAATTGAAGCTCAAAACATGTTCTCACCTAAAGAACACTTAAAACACAAATATTTATTAACTAACGCAATTTTTAACCTAAACACACACTAAACAATCAAATTAACCACAAAACATATATCAAATTACTTATAAAAATACAATGAAATCTACACCTATCAAAACCCTTAGGAGAATTGACCTTCTTTTTCAATATATCATTCTCATATTTTAATGCATCTAGGTTATTATAGTCATCAATAGCCACATTTTTAATTTCTTTAATATTATACAGTTCAAACTTCATATTTTCATTTTTCACTCATGTATATATCTTCTTTCAACGATTCATCATAAGACTATTAAACATCATCATCAAAAGATGAGATGACCTCTTCATCATCATTAGCTATGAAGCACAAATGAGCTATTTCTCCTTTTGAATGATTACTTTCAAAATCACTCGTGTCATCCTGAGTTAAGGCTATAAATGCATTCTTTTTATAATTATCCCTCTTCTCCTTCTTGTCATTTCTTTTATACTGATAATTATCTTTAAAGATAGGGCAATGAGAATTCATATGATCAGGTTTCTTACACTTTAAAAAATATTATTTTGTTTGCATTTTTATCTACCTTGCCCTCCCTAATCTCATTTCTTTTGAAGAATTTTTTTCCTAAAAATCTTCTTAAATTTCCTAGTAATAAGGAAAATGTCTTTCTCATTACTTTCCCTAATTGATGTCTCTTCTTATTCACTTGATTCATCCTTTGAGATTTCAACGCTAAGTTTTTTCTTCTGAAAGCTATTATCTCTTCTTATGTTTCCTTAAATCTCATTTCAAATGTGAGTAGAGATCTAATGAGCTCTACTAATGTTAGTATATTTAAGTACTTTAATTTTTTTTCACTTTGGCTTTCAAGCCTTTGGAAAACACCTAAATAATTTTTTCACCATTTCAAAATTAGTATATGTCTCACTTAAGCTTTCAAGAGCAATGATAATTTCAACATTCTAGTGTACATGATAGATATGCTTTAATTATTTTTTATGAGAAACAATTCATATTGTTGGGTTATTATGCTTACTTTACACTCCTTACTTGATCTTTCCCCTCATATTTAACTTATAAATTATGATGAATTTCATGATTTGTTTTTATTATAGGTACTCCATTACACTCATTTCCCCTCAGTGCATAGAATAAAATGTGAATAGCTTGCTATTCAATGAAATAAGTTTTTTTTTCTTGGGGATCTCATTCTTCCTTTAGCTTAGGACCTTTTCTATTAGCTATGAGTTTAATGTGAAGGACATTATAATAATTTCTCATAATTTAATACTTTCAACCATAAATAAAATTTTCATTCTAGTTTATTAATAGAAATAATCATTTCTATAAAAAAGGATCCTTACTAATATATGAGCATTACGTTCATGCTTAACTTCCATATAAAGGTTAACATCGTTAATAATATCTGCTTAGTTATTAATTACATAACCTGGATTATCAACTACAAAATAGTTAAAATTGAATCCATTTAGATTTAAAGCTATAATGATAGGCCCTCTTATCTAGGTGAAGATTTAGATACACCTAAATATGCTATAAAAGATTTTTCTAAGAATTTCATTTAAAATCAAAATAAAAGATACTTGCTACGATATAACTTTTTGGTTTTTAATAACACCCAAGAGGGGGTGAATTAGGTGTTACTGAATTAAAAATAAAAATTTTCAACTTAATAAATGGCCTTAATAAATTTCAAATTGAATAATAAAATGTAATTTTAATTTAATTACTCTTAATGAAAAACCAAGAATAAAGTAAAAAGTATGAAGACAATTTTAAACCAGGTTTTTAGTTGTTTAATAAATAATCTTTGTCTACGTCCACTCTTTAAGTCTCTCTTAAAATTTCACTAAACTCTTTTTTCATCTAGGTGAAGAAGATCCTCCTTACAATAGTCTTTGTTTAGATAAAGAGAAGCCTTTATAATCATCTTTGAAAGTGAAAAGTAACCTTAATACTTCTCAAATCAACCAAATATAAGAAAATCAACCCCAAATGATCTTTACAATGTAAATGAACCTTGTATGCTTACTTAAATGCTCAAAGGCTCATAATTAATGAACAATCAATGAATGGATGTTTGTAAATGCTAAAAAAATCTTGCAAATATTTTATTTTAATCCCCAAATGTCATAAAATGTCTATTAATGAAATACATAAGTATTTCTAATCATATTAGTTTTAAAATCTTGTTAAACACAAACTAGTCATTGTAATGAATAGTAACAGTGACAACAGTCAACTAAAATGTCAAATTGGTTAATCAATATATTAACAAATATGATACACAATATAATGATACAAATCATTCCCAACTATCCAATAGCATTACTTAATCAAACCCAAACAATCATTAACCAATATACATAGAGATAATTCATTGATCAACCTCTACCTTAGACTAGTTGACCAATATGCCCAAAGACAGTATATTAGTCGACCACTACACTAGACTAGTCAACCAATGTACTTAAAAAATGTTTTTAAATATTTTTTAAGTTTTTCAAAGATTAAACAACATTTTTTTTGACTAAAATATGATCTAAACTCATTTCAAAATTTTTGTAAATAATATTTCAAAGATTAAGAGAGTTTTCTTTGAAATTAAAATCTTAATTTCTTATGACAACTGAAAAGATCTATGCATAAAGTTCAAAATATGTTATTTTATACATTAAGAGCCCCTAAAGTATTAAAGTAACAAAGTTAGAGATAAAAACAAAAATTACAAATGAATACATGATTTTGTATTGCTTAATCTTCCTTAATCTTAGTCTTATCCTTGACTTAAATTGATTTGAAATTTATAAACTTCTCTCTGTGGTATCCAAAGGATGTTTTCATAATGCTTTATTTTAAAACATTATAAAAATAAATCATTAATGATAACTATACTTTTTTATTACTAGAACATAGATTGAAATATCCCTTTTTTCAATAAACATATTCGTGTTGCATTGATTTAATGAATGTCTACTTAATTAAATTTGATTGATTGAGACACATTTGATTTATGGTTTTTTGTATTGATTAATTTAGACTTTCATCTTATTACGTTCTTTTCTTTAATCAGCAAGTTAAAGACCTTGTTTTTGTTATATCAATTTGATAAAAGTTTACTTGCTTTTATTTGATTGATTGATTAATGTCAAACTTATGGCTTTTGGTGTTGATGAGGACATGGATCTATCATATTAGGATCTACTTTTTAATCATCTATAACTTTATTATCTTTTTCATCAGTATCAATTTGATTGGTGCCTACTTAATTTACAATATGTGATTTGAGTCATAACGAATTATGCCTTTTGGTACTGATTAGGCCAAGAATCCATCTTACTATAATTACTTCTTCATTCAAAAACTTAATCACCTTAGTCATGCCACTTTTTTATCGATGTTTACTTGATTTACTTCAATTGAATGATTTAATCATTATCATATTTTAGCCCTCATTTAAATTTATTACTAAAGAATTTAGTTTATACTTTGACATTTTTAGAATTAGTTTAGAAGCTTTGGTATTGACTTAGTCTAAAGGCTTCTTCAAAATTTAACCTTTTTGTTTTATCATTTAGTTTTGGACGTTCTCTTAAAATAATTCAATTTATAAAAATTCACTCCCCAAAGAGCTTTGCACTTTTGCCTTACATCAATTTATATGATCACCAAAATTAGAAATCTAACTTTCCATGTTTAAGCTTGTCATCAAGGGTTCTTTCCTCAAAGATCCTAATTTTAAGGATCATCTAAACACTTTATAGTGGTCTATTAAAGATACTTTTGTCATATTCAATTGTAATAAAGGTATTACTTACCAATTGATTGAATTGTTTCTTATATATCCATTTTATGCCGTGATTAAGTGTTAAAAATCAACCTCTAATCAGCTGTAACATTAAGTTAGAAAACATCAAATGAAGCTCCATTTTTCTTGTCGAGGAGAGTCCTTCTTCACTTCAGACTATTAGGAATAGGTCGAAGATAAATTTTTCTTATATTGATGATATCTCAAGTATCAATATCTATATGAATTTTTTTCCTTTTTATTCAACTACAATTGTCAACAAAGTGTGTTCAAAGTCTTTTGTGAGCAATGGAGTGCTTTAATTAATACCTTTTCTTTTACATCAATGGGAGAGGAGTCACATTGGCAAGAGAGGTGTTATTAGTAATTAAAATTTTCAAAATATTTTTAATTGGCTTATTGATAAGTATAAATTGCATCGTATTTTAGGGCATAGTTTGATATATGTTTACCCGTTAATTCAATCATTTAGTATGTGTTTAGGTTAGAATTGTGTTAATTTGTTAATTATTTATGTTTTAAGGTTTAGTACAAGCTTTTGAGCTTAAATATTATGTTTTTGAGGTACCTTAATGTGTTTGCTAGTGTTTCAGGGTCAACATCAAAGAATGAAGGAGTTTCAGAGACATTCGGGCCAAAACAACATAGGTCACGATCGTGGCCTGCATCGAGCATATGCATAGAAACTTACAAACTTCATGTTTTGAGGGACCTTTTACACCTTTCGGACCCCAAAAAAGCCCTAGGGTTACCTAAAACATAAGAGACTATTTAAAAAAACAATAAGAGAGGAAAGAAGGGAGCAGCCACTTTTGGAAACCTTAAAGAGAGAGAAAAATAAGAGAGAGAGAGAGAAGAAGAAGAGGAAGAACGAGGAAGAAGAAGTGGATCTTGACGCTGTTGCCTTCCCGATTTGTCCAACCTAAGTTTCATTTTCTTTTTATTTCCTTTTTCATTTAAATGTATAAAGTTGAGATGGATTGTGTGGAAATGAATTTTGGGTTGTTGATAATGTTCTGAACTTTCCTTCGGGATTTTACTTTGAGTTAATGTTGATTTAGTTATTTTTATGTTTATTGGTTTGGGTGTTGTGATTGATTAATGTATTTGCATGTTTTGGTAACAAACTGAGAGGGTGAGATAGATAAAAATGATTAGATCAGATTAATGAGAGTTAAGTGATCTAATTAAACACTTAATCAATCTAGCTAGTAATTTCATGGAGAGACCCGATTGTTTATTAGAGAGCTTTACAACTAATTATAATTGTCAATAATTTGTGAATTGATATATTGCAAGTTCCATAATTCGATTAGGGTTTACAATTTAGGATTTAATGGTTATAGATCGAGAGAGAATAATCAACCCTATGACTGTCTAAAACCAACACCCCGTAAACACATAAATGGCTAGATTAGCTATAACGATAGGTAAAATCCCCTCTCTCATAACTTGATTAACTCTCTTGACATATTTCCATTATGACCTGTGTGATTACTTTGTTTAATTCTATTTTGTTGAAATTTCTGCTTTACAATTCTTAAATCAATTTCTCTTATTTACTTTCCGTGTTCACTTGTGCAGTTTTTATTTCTTTTTATTCTTTTTTCTTAGCATTAGACAACTTAGGATTAGGTTAGTACCCTCCTCGTGAAATTGACCCTTCAATATTTTAAAGTACAACCCATGCGCTTGCAGATTATTGAGGGTTTTATAAATTGTAAAACTTGCTCAATAAGTTTTTTGGTGTCATTATCGGGGAGACGTAGATTAGTTTAATTTTTGTAGTCTAAGGCTTTTTCACCATGTTTTGTGAAAAGAAGTGTAGGAAGTTTTGGCAAAAAGTCGAAAACATATTGATTTGGACATCAAAAGGCAACGATGGAGAATCTAAAAAATTAGATATCAAGAAGAGATGAAAAGAACCATCATAGAGGATTTATATTATAGGGAGCAAAGGACTCTTGCAGATTCCAGTAAGCCTCAATTTATTTGGGAGAATCATCATCCTTATATGAACGCTATACTTCGGGGTGACAAAACCACCCAGATTTCTATTGGTCTAACAATGTAAGTACTCACATGGGATATCAAAACTTATTAGGATTTTAGCATGATGAGTCGAGTTTATGGGATTCCAAATTGGACAAAATCATGAATAAGTTAACAGATATGGAAGAGACCCATAAGAGACTAGAAGAACAATTTGATCAAGTAACGAAAAATCATGCCTCTTCTATTCATAGCCTAGAGATTCAAGTGGGAAAACTTTCCCGTGAATTTTGTAAGAGAAGTGTGGAAGACTCTCTGAGTAATATGGAATTACATCAATAAGAGCAATATGAGGCTATCACCTAGAAATAGGGAAGAGAAAGAAAAACCAGTGGGAAGTCAAGTTGAACCCCATCTTAAAGATGACCAAGAGATGAAGAAAGAGGAAGAAGAACCCTCCCTATTATTCCTAGCTCTTGGTATACCATGTTTGAACATTGAAAAAAACTAGGGTAGATGTCCATGAAGAGAACCTCATCATTCGGATTAGTGATGACCAAGTGACATTCAACATAAATAATGTATGAAAGAATCCAAAGGAGGGCGACTCATTCATAAAAATTAATGTGCTTAAATCTTTGAAGGAAAGAGAGTACAAAGAATAGTTAACAATGAACATCAAGTTTGAAAAAGCTATGCAAGTCTCTGTTTAAGAAGCTAAAGAAGAAGAGGAGATGAGGGCAAATGAGGAAAAACGAAGAAGAGAACAACTCACCCTCTTACAGAACAAACTGCTAGATTACATGGAAGATTTGGGGAGTTTTGTTATTCCCTATTTTGTTGACAGTTCACTCAAAAAAAGGACATTACTGAGCTTAATTGGTTTTTATAATTTTATCAATACTATTCTTCTAATCATTTTGAAATTTGTAGCTTACTTATAGGCTAGAAAACTGATGTTGAACGAAAAAGGTGGAAGCAAGTCACTCATAATTGATCATGGTTGAGTTTCCAATGATACATGGTTAAGCTAACGACCATAAATTAACATGTTTAGGGTAGATTTAAATTGTTATGCAATTAAAGTTGTTTCATTTCCATAAATAAATATCAATGATTTGAAAATGCATTGCCCTACTAATTCTCTTACTCTCTTTGAATCAATTACAAGATAGGAAAGCCAACTTAGCATCAAGCGCATTTGCTCTCTCCCTCTGACACATCACCACCTCAGTCAACATAATGGTTTCGTGTTATGACCCTTTTCTTTTCATTTTTGTTAGTATTTTGTTCTTTTGCCTTTCGTATATTGTTTCATTCCCCCTTTCGTGCTTGTATGTATCCTTCTAACATTAATTAAGGATAATGTGTTGTTCAAGTGTGGGGAGCGTTGTGTGTTTTGCTTTGAATGTGAATTTTTCATATTGTTATGTTAGTGTGTTTAGGTTGCATATTATGAATTGTGTGAATGTAGCAATGATTTCGATGAAGTGAAATTGATTTAATTTTGAACATAATCTATTAGGTTGTGAAGAGACATTAGCTCACGTAATCAGTGATTTGGGTTTTTTGGCTAAAATATGCAAGTTAATTAGGATTCAGTGTTAATTTATCACCCTATAAGTTGTCACATTTATTCATAATTTTAGGTCTTTCGAATAAGTAGCTTTGTTAGCACTTTTTATGAAAACGAGTAGCTAAAGCAACAAGGTAGGCATTATTTAAAAAAAGGTGTTTGTAAATTTTAGATAAATAACTATTCTGCTGCCCTTCAGATTATGAATAGAATTAGTAGCCAATTGAGAACGTGATGTAGCTGAATAACCAGATTGACACGCATCACAAATGTATGCCTTCCCGTCAAAAGACTATAATGACTTTCCAACTAAGCAACTTAATAAAAACATAACTTAGTCGAGTAACCAGATCGACATTTATCACCAATGTTTGCCTCTGTGTTAAAAGACTAGGTCCATGTCCTCAAAAAGTAACAAAAGAAAAAGAATGTTTTCTAATAAAAACCTACTGAACTTGTAAGTAGCCTAACTTTTCATGAAAACGTACTTAGGATTAGTTACAAAGTTTGAATGACCAAATAAGGGTAAATAAACTTGAAATTTAGGTCTTGATTAATAGCTATATTTAATACAGAGCTCTTAGACGTGAATTTTCATGTTAATAATTTGGAACAACTTAAATGGTTGTATTTAAAGTTAAATTTAATTGAAGAAGTTAAAGTCATTGTCTCATTACTGCAATGTGTGCTTTGTGATTTTATATTGTTTGTTGTTTTGTTTGCTTGAGGACAAGCAAATGTTTAAGTATGGGGATGTGATAAGTGTAAATTACATCATGTTTTAGGGTATAGTTTGGTATGTTTTTAGTCGTTAATTCGACCATTTAGTATATGTTTAGAATATAATTGTGTTAGTTTGTTAATTATTTATGTTTTAAGTGTTTTAAGAGTTAGTACAAGCTTTTGAGCTTAAATATTATGATTTTAAGATACCTTGATGTGTTTGCTAGTATTTCAGGGTCAAAATCGAAGAACGGAGGAGTTTCAAAGACATTCAAGTTGAAACAATGCAGGCCACAGTCATGACAGAAGCTCCAAGAATGGCTTACGATCCTGGCTTGTAGGGTCACGGTCATTGCCTGTGTTAGGCAGATGTGTAGACACTTACGAACTTTATGTTTTAAGGGACTTTTTGACCTTTCGGACCCTAAAAATGCCCTAGGATTACCTAAAAGATAAGAGACTTTTTAAAAAACAACAAGAAAGGAAAGAGAGGAGCTTTACATTTAGCCACTCTTGAAACCCTAAAGAGAGAGAAAAAGAAGAGAGAGAGAGAAGAAGAGGAAGAAAGAGGAAGAAGAAGTGGATCTCGATGCCGCTGCTTTCTGGATCAAGTGGTATCCCCACGCCACTACCTTCGTAATTTGTCCAACCTAGGTTTCATTTCCTTTTTCATTTAAATGTATAAAGTTGAGATGGATTGTATGGAAATGGATTTTAGGTTGTTGATTATATTGTAAACTCTCCTTCAGGATTTTACTTTGAGTTTATGTTGATATAGTTATTTTGTATTTATTGATTTGCGTGTTGTGATTGATTAATGTATTTGCATGTTTCGGTAACAAACTTAGAGGGTGAGCCAGATTAAAATGATTAGATCAAATTAATAAGAGTTAGGTGATCTAGTTGACCACTTAATCAATTTAGTCGACAATTTCATAGAGAGAGATCCCGTGTAATACCTGATTGTTTATTAGAAAACTTTAGAACTAATTAGAATTGTGGGTAATTTATGAATTGAGAGATCGCAAATTCCATAATTTGATTAGGGTTTTCAATTTAGGGTTTAATGGTTATAACTCGAGAGAGACTAATCAACCTTACGACTATTTAGAACTGACACCTCGTAAACAAATAAATGGCTAGATTAACATTAATGATAAGTAAAATCCCCTCTCTTACAACTTCATTAACTCTCTTGACTGATTTCCATTGTGACCTGTATGACTGCTTAGTTTAATTCTATTTTGTTGAAATTTCTGCTTTACAATTCTTTAATCAATTTCTCGTATTTACTTTCCGTGTTCACTTATGCAGTTTTTATTTCTTTTTATTCTTTTTTCTAAGCCTTAGACGACTCAGGATTAGGCTAGTACCCTCCTCGTCCGATCGACCCTTCAATACTACAAAGTACGACCATTTGTCTTGCATATTATTGAGGGTTTTATAAATTGTAAAACTTGCTTAGCACTTGTTAACTTAAGTTTACCTTGATCTTAGTTTTATGGAATCAAATGATCTAAATTTCGTTATTAAAAACATACAAGCAAATTCCATTTCTAACTCTATGGTACTTATCAAGTTCGAATATTTACTGCTTCTCTTTGAAGAGAATTACTCCATTTCTTTGTAACTTCATGATCTTATCCTTAATGACAAAGAATTTTTAGTAGTATGGTTAATAAATTGATGATATATAAGGTACCAAAGATCATCCACCTTATTTTCCTCCTATAGTAATTTCATCTTAAGCAGTTCAATAAGATTGCAATTTAAGACGGTTTCTAACATTCTTGGTACTACAACATTTGGGAAGGAATAATGTTTTTCTTATTTATGCCTTAATAAACTTTTTATTTATTATTTTTCATTGAAGGAAGTAATCTTTTTTTCTACGTTTGCTTCAATATTTGGAATGAACTTTAACAACTTCTTATTCACCCTTATGACTTGTTTAGTTCTGTTTAGAGAAGAATTGCTTGTTTTAGTCCTTTTTATTTTCTTTAGACTTCTTAAGCTCTTAAGTTGGTAGCATTTGTTGAACAATCGCAATAATATTCAACTTCTTCTTATATTCTTGACTTACGGGGCCAAAAATCTAAAACCTTAGGTTTTGCAAGATATAAAAATAGTCCCCAAATGCATGCCTTGAATGCATATGTTTAGAATGAATGCTTCAGCGAATTGATCTTGCTATCGAGGCTCAAGTCCCTTCATCCATTAAAGTATCAAGGTCCATTTATCTTTTTATTATTTTATGTTCATCAAGTTGATCATACTAATTGTAACATCCCGTTTCCATAGAACAGGTCGGACCTGAGAAACAGGCCCAAGTGAGGTCAATCGGAGAAGTTAGGAAAACACATCTCATGCTCATGCATTTGT
>JANZXR010000171.1:33445507-33484122 GCA_027575705.1 Erythroxylum echinodendron
AGTTTTTCAAAAAGAAAAAAAAAATTTATGCCGATTTTTGGTTTAGTGAAGTGATGTGACACGCCACCCTCGCGGGGCACGGATTTGGATATCACCGTTGATGTCGGGTCCGGGTCCAGTCAGGAGTTGGGGTGTTACACTAATAGATTAAGTGTTATACAAGTAGCTAAAAAATTATTTTTTGAAATATTCCTAAATGTTCATTAAACCTACTTTAAGGTTCATATATAAATAAAAAGCTTTGCCTTAATGAGCTAATGAATTGCTTAACCATCAAATCACCATCTATGTCAATACATTGTATGTTTCAACAAAGTAGGAAACATGTTTTCTTATGTTTCTTTAGCCATCATATTATTGAAATATTGGAGATTACAAATTTGAAGACATCTTAAATATTTAATACATCGAGAGTATGACTTAGCATATCACTACAACAAAATAAGGAGGTTTTAGACGCTTATGCCTAGACGCATCTAACAAGTGTCTTAAATAATCTAAGAATTGGTGGAGTTTTTATACATTCATTTAAGATGACAAAATTTGTCTAAAAAATATACTAAAAAAGAGTCTAAAACTTTTAAAATTTCTAATTGACAGGACAAGAATTGGCACCTTTTATAATTTGTAACAAGTATGCATCTAAAAATAACTCCCATCCTGTGACCTTCTATGTCGTATTCTCTTTCTATTTTTACAAAAGATTATTTTTATTAATTAAACTTGTTACCTTAAGATTAAAAAAACAATTTTACATGTTATGTAGACAATGAGAATAAATATTAAGAATTTTCAAAATCGAACAAAATTTAACTTTTCTCCATTCATTTTCTTCTTCTAACTTATAGGATAAAAACAGTGGGTCTCGATTTTGAATTGACTCGTATTAATGAATATATTATATCTCAAGAAATAAGAAAAAAGCTAAACATAACGCTCATGTAACTAAGTTAGGACGCTTATAAGATATTTCTCACCACAAACAACTGTTGCTTTTATAAGCACCTAACTCCTTCCTTTTTTGACCATTTACTTCTACTCGTTAAGTAGACCTGCTCCCGCCTTATAAATACTCTTTATCTCCTACTCTTGGCTCCTTTTATCTCCAATTCTCTTAGTTTCTAATTTCATAACCTGAAAAGTTTATACAACAAACTTGTATAAACCCTAACCCTTCCAATTCCCCTACATAAGTTGCCCTTCTTTATTATACTAGTTCAATCGCTCCTTAAGCTCTAAATCTATTCCTCGTTTCTCCTTCTTTTATTGATCTCATCCCCCATTTACTTTTATTCTCTCTTGGATTTCTCCAACATTGCGATCTGCATCAGGTATTTTCCAACCCTATTCCTGGTAATTTCTGTTTTCCATTTGTCTATCGACTACACTATCAAATGTTCCAATGGCTATTTAGGGTTTTGTTTTGGGGTTAAAAACATGGATTTTTGTGTTAGTTTCATAATTGGTGACTTCGATTTGTGTTTTCTTCATGATTTTTGTATTGATTACCGTTGATTTTGTTTTTTCACAGATTTATAAGTTATTTTCTTCTTTGGCATTTATCAATTCGTTTTTTAATGTGAGAAAGAGCTTGGTGGTTTCGGATCTATATTTCTATATGATTTAATTTGCCCCAAATTTCTATTTTGCGATTGACAAAAGAGTGAAACGTACCTGGATCTTGGGATGTCACTAAAGCGTGAGATGGTTTTGGTTGTTAAATGCATAAGCTTCTAGATCTACTAAACAAATACGTATAGAGCATAGATATGTAAAATAAGTTTTTATTAGTAATTTCAATAAAAGAGAACATCTTATCTTATGGAATAATTTTTATCTTCTCTGAGTTTTGGTTTCAAGATCAACTGCTTTTGTGCCTTCGTGACTAAGGATTTGTTAGGGTTTGGAGTGTGAAAGCTGTGTGCCTACTTAGTGACGCAAGTGTTTAGCTTTTCTGAGTTTTTTTTAATCAGATTGCCATTGCTTGTTATTGGAGTTTTTGTTTGTGACTAATTGTTATTAATTTCTATTTGATAAGTTTCTATTTTTTTATATCTTCCTAATCCCTTTCGCTCTTTTACGTTGCCAATAATCTACTCTTTTACGTCATCAATTTGGTTGTATCAGGTGGAGGATAACATTTGCAAGTTTGCAAAGAAGGGTTTGACTCCGTCTTAGATTGGTGTCATTCTTTGTGACTCTCACGGTATTACTCAGGTTAAAAGCGTCACTAGAAGTAAGATACTGCTCATCCTTAAAGCCAACGGTATTTTTTCTCAGTTAATTCTGCATATTTGTTGTTGGTCCCTTTGATTTCAATTGGGCATAAAAATTGGAGAGGAAGAGAAAAAGGTTTTTAGTCAATATGATTGTTGTTAAAGTGCTTATTCAATACGTTGTTTTTGATTATTGACTAAGCTTGAATTATCCAAAATGGAGCTGAAGGATTAGCTTACCTCAATGTTTATTAAGTGACTCTTTTTTGCAGTGAAATGGAAGGCTCAAAAGCTGTTCATTTTGGCATGTTCTTTTTGTTGATTGTGTCGTTTTGATTGTGTCAGTTCATGGGTCCCTTGAATTCTTTACTCTATTTTGCAGTTGGATACCTTGTTGCTTGATAATAAGTGAAGAAAAGCCAAGCTATTCTTGACCATTACAAATGTCCATATATAATTCTATGGGTGAGTGAAGTACACATTGGAGGTAACTATTTTCGAATGCCCTCCGATCGTGTAATATGCTTCTTTCCTACCATCTAAGTTGTTCTGAAAGAATCAATTGGGCTGTTAAATCATAAATTCAAATCTAGTAAAATGTTATAAATTGGAGATCATTGCAATCAAGATAACAAAGTTAGTAATTTTTTAAAAAATTCGTATCAAGTCCTATCTTAAACATTATTTTTGTAGTGTTACCCTAACTTATTATTACATATAATTATAAGTAATAGTATTATGTCAGAGACTTAGAAGTATCAAGTCTATAAATAATTCCTCACATTTTTCAAACTAATTGATCATTAAAAATTTTGGAATTTATATGTAGGGAAATATTGGAAAATTAATAAAAGAATTTTCTGACTATACCCGTGAGAACATCAATTATTGGGATTCTGGTTTTTTCTTGTGAAGTCTTTAAAAAGATGTATGAAAGAAGTTGGCAAGATCACGTGTCTTCATGTTGACTGATAGTTTTGAGCTGTTGAAAACTGAAAATGCCTCGTTTGTACGTGTGACTACTCATGATGCATCTTATCCTAACAAACAGTCCCTTACCTTTGTCAAATATGCTTTGCTTCATTTTGCTTTCTTAGCTAACCCGGAAGCTTGACATTGTAATTTCCATCAAATCATATAATTAACTTGCATTTGCAGTGTTATAAGTTATTTTTCTTCTCTCTATCTTGCAGATGCCTTATTTTTAGATTAAGGAAAATAATTGGACTTTAAATGTAGACATGAACGGTCAATGGAATGTGAGGTTTGACTTGTAAGGAAATGTACTAGAGATGTTCTTTTGAAGTTGAGATTTGCAGCTACAAAGTTCATGTTCTTTTTGTTCGACTTAGTCATGAATACTATAAGATGTCTAATATGTACTAGTTGTACTTCTTGTGTATAGAAAATAATTCCTTGAATTCATTTTTCTCTTTTCATATGATTAATGAGCACATACGCTTAATAATGTTACATCTATCGCAACTTTTCTCTTTACAGAAGAAGACCTTCTAAGTAATGTAATCAAACTTCAAGGGCAATAATGGAATAAATATATTGATACTTTAAATCAAAGTGGCAATAAATATTTATTATAATAATATGCAGATATTTTAGATTAATTTGTAAAATTTATTATAATAATAAATAGGTTATCACTTTATTAAAATTTATTATAATAATATGTGTGTGATCTTAAAAACGATGCATAAATTGTAAGCTTATTTTTTTACTCAAAAATGGTGCAATTTTTGACGTAAAAAACTATCTCAAAGTGAAAAATATCGACAGAGAAAAGTATCTAAAAGTGTAAATAAAGCGTCTAAAATAACGTTTATGTGTTTAAGAAAAAGGTCGAAAATGTATGTTTTCGACACAACTATGTGTAAATAGATTTTTGACGCTTAGATGTGTAAAAAATGTATATTTTTTCGACACATCTATGTGTCTAAGGAAACTATTGACAATAGTTTTAGTGACACTTGTTTTTTTCCCTTTATAAAGCATTTTAAATTATTTTTAAAATGTAAAAAAGTGTCTAAAAACTCTACCTTTTGTGTCATTAAACTCTATAGTTTGTTGTAGTGATGCATAAGATGACTGAACAATACCTTCAATTTGGTCTTTGATCATGCCTTCAATGAGTTCAAAATTTTTTATATAAAGATAACCCCTTTTGTTATATTCACTTGGTTAGATTTTATTATGACTTTAACTTTACTTGAGTCTCTATTAAGTGTTTATGGAAATTGGTCCTATAATAAGCTAGCTTGAGGTTCATTAATTTCCTTACCCTTTATTTATTATGGCTTATTCATGCTATAAGCCTTTTAACTATCTTTTTCCTTAATGAAAGTCTCTCTCCAACCTTTTTTGACTATCTTTATGGTTATAGTTACTTGAAGACATCTTGAACTGTTGAACTTTAACAATTCTTTAAGTGAAGAAAAGAGATGAGAGGTGAGAGTGTCTTACTGATTGTACCATAGTAGATGAACAATTTTGTATCTAGTTAATATGTAAATCAAATATGCTAGAATATTAATTAAATAAAAACACAATGTGATAATGTTTTCTCTCAATAAATTATCTAATTCTATTCTTCTATTCTTAATTTAGGTGTGAGGACGCTTGACTTAATTTAACATGTACATTTTTCTTCTCATCATAGGAGTTACTTGACTAGTCCTCACATGAATGGCAATCTATTTATTGGAGGTACCCTGAAGACTTGAATCTTGATTCCAATAGAGTTTTGATGTATCTTAATTGGTTTGTGTAAGTTTATTTGAGGTTCAATATTTCTCCTTATAAATTTGATGAAACTTTAAATGGTCTTGATTTATAAAGATTTATATACCTATAAAAAAAGCTTCAAGACACTTATGAATATTTCTTTAAATAATGTGAATCTTCTCCATTTATAAAGGTTTTTAAAAAAATTCATATTAATTTTAGTGCCTTGTATCACATTGTAATTGATCACAAGTTCTTTTAAGTGCAATACATTACACTATAATTGGTCACAAATTCTTTATTTTTTTAAAGTCAACTTTTTGATTAAAGTCACAAATAACATTAATTTTTATATTTGGGAGATGAAATTTAGTTAGACAAACTTTTAGATGGTTAATAGATCTATTTATCTTTTTATTATCATAAATCCTTTAACTAAAAAAACAAAAATATCATAGATTTGATCTCAAAGCAATTACTTTAACTTTCTCGAATTCTCTAGGTTTGACTTCGTCTACTTTAAGGGGTACCTAGGCTTCAACGGATTTCTCTTTGTTTTAAAATTTGTTCATTATTAAAAGGAATTAGAACTATATGACGATAAAGTATCATATAAGCACATCATGACCTTCTTTTCTTTATACTATAATAATTACATTCTAAAATCAAGTTAAATATTTATACCTAATAGGATAAACCGAAAAACTACATCTTTAACTCTTCTCGGTAGATATTAAATAAAACAATAATAGGACCATACAATACTCCAAATTTTCCATTATATATAAAC
This sequence comes from Erythroxylum echinodendron, assembly GCA_027575705.1. NCBI lineage: Eukaryota > Viridiplantae > Streptophyta > Magnoliopsida > Malpighiales > Erythroxylaceae > Erythroxylum > Erythroxylum echinodendron. The sequence continues at coordinate 33,451,250 of JANZXR010000171.1, forward strand.
AGGGTTTTTCACTCATCATAAAACATCAGTAATGACTAATATTTTACAATATACGAAAATCTATTAGAAACTTTACACTTAGACAAAAATGTAGTCTAGAGGATGGTTTCAACAGAGAAAGTTAGGTAGATGTATGGTGAAGTCCAATTGGCTTTCCCGTTATCCTCTCAATCATGCCACCTTTGGTAGTAATCTCACTTCAGATCACTCCCTAACACATGTTCAGTGCCTTCCACAAAGGGGGGAAAAAAAAGAAAAACTCCATTTAGATTTTCAACTACATTTTAAAGCATCCTTCCTTCAAAAAAGCTATAAATAAGGGGTTTATGCTCATTCTAAATTATTCTTAAGCCTATAAATGAGTCACCAAATTGAAAGCATTCAAAAGAGAGCTAATTAAGTTATAAGGGATGAATGACGATCATATGATTTGGAGGAAATCTGAAGTTTTGAGAGCCCTTACTAACTGTCAAAGTGCTTTTGCATCTAATCCTATAGATATTAAACTCAAGAATTAAGGAACTATTATACTAAAAAGGTATAATGAATCTGTAGATGCCTTTCACTCTCAGCTCAAGAAAAAGTTAAGAATCAGTTAGTTAAGAGAAGTAGATAGGTTAATTAAGCAAGGTAGCTTAATCCAATTGTAGACTGATATTCAAGTGAAACATTAAGAATATTGATTTATATAGGTATGTGTTTCGTTTTCAAATGCTCTAGCTGCATACTAGGAGATCATTTTTGGAAGAAGATGAGTTCATCATTCATTTGCTAATTAGGATAGCTTCCAAGATTCTCTAAGCTTCACTTGTTGATCCAATTTTGAATATACTTTATTTATTAATTAGAGCTTTCGTTAAACTAGCCTTTGTCCAATTGGAAATAGACCAAGATTGCATCACTAGATATGCAGGTCATTTGTCTATAAAAAAATTGAAGAAACATTCCATTTACCTGCATCTCTTTTTAAGACGTTCTTAAGAGGAGTAAAAATGCTCTGTCCCTAAGTTCTATTAAGGAGGAACTAGCTTAGCTTATCCACAAAAGATAAAACTCGATAACAAGTTCTCCTAGTATTGTCAGATTTCTTATCGGCTTCTAAAATAAGAGAAAGTTTACGCGATAAATCCTTTCCTTGGTTAGCTTCTTAAATGAGCCTTGCACCCTGTGGTTTAGTAGGCTGGATGTGGAGCCCTTAAGAGAGAGGAGAAAAAGGCCGGTGTAAAAGTTGGAGTATTTATTACTTTGTTTACATCACCTATTTCTAATGAGAGTACGCCAAATATTTCCTCATTTACTAACTGTACTTCAAATATTATTTTACCGTTTAAATGAGTAGAATTTCTTCGTAAAGAATCAACCTGGCAAAATTTCATCCAAATCGATAACTCGACCTTGTCCGATAAAAAAAATCAGATACGGGTTAGAATTTTTTTGGAATTTAAACCAAATTGATCAATTTTTGTTCGAATTAAAATCAAATCTGGATCCGAGTTGACCTAATCAGAAAAAATATCCGAATTTTCAAAATTGATCAAAACCAAACATTTAAAATCGATTAAAATTGTCTAATCCGAATTTTAAAAAACAAAAAATCATTGTTTTAAAATTTGGCAAAAAAAATTTACGTAATTTTGAATTTTGATTTGAAGTGTACTTTTTTCTTTTTTGCCCTTTTTTCTTTGTGACAGCTAGAGAGCACCCAAAAGCCTACTTTGTAATTTATTTTTTTTACAATTAAAAGTGTGGTCCTCACTCTCTACTCAGCATATGCTTTACATTTGAGAGTTCCCATATAAAAACCCAAAAAATTCCTAATTTACACTTTCTTGCTAGTCATCAGTTGTTCTTGCCTCTCTGTATTTCACTTTACTCTCTCCTCATGCTCTCTTTTTCTTCATTCTTGTGATTTTCTTTTTATCCTTTTAAGTTTTCTATTTTAATTTTCGTTTTTAAGAGAACACACACTAAAAAATGACTAGTAGTGAAGAGGAGAGAACAAAATCAACATTTTTAATTCAGAAGTGGTAAATTCTTCTCCTCCTTTTCCCCTTCATTCTCATGGTAATGTTAGACCAATTTTTTTTTGTTTGTTATGTTTTGTTTTTTTTTTGTTTTTGTTTTCTGATTCAAATATTTTTTTTGGCTAACTATATTGTTGTATTTTCCCCCAATGCTAATGTTAGATCTAGGCCATGCAAAAATTATAATTATGATGGAAACTATATTCTAACAATCCGGATGACAATCAAAGCGGACAAAAAAAATTGATACTCTGAGCAAGTTTTTTCTAAGTTGGATCTGGATACTTAGTTCAAATTTTGTTTCATCTGTTTTTTTTTTTGGAAAAATATTTGCCAGGACTAGTTCTTTTGTTTTCTTTCATGAGATGGTGTAAAGTGATTTTTCATTTTGTCTCTGTTTTTTATATAAAAATTTCATATATTTTTTTGTAATTTTTGTGATTTTCATTTTTCTAACTTTTTTGTTTTCTTTTTAATTTGTGTAGAAACAACCAAACACATCTGCATCAATGAGCATTACAAACACTAAAGGAAAGCACAGGAAGAACAGATCTAAAGTTTGGGACTACTTTGAGATCCTAAAAGAAAGTACCTATACTAAACCTAAAGATGGTGACTTTGAGATAGGGAAGTGTATTGGTTGTCACAAAATGTATATCGCAGATAATAGGTATGGAAAAACTAATTTAAGACGTCATGTTAAAGATTGTTTGGTTCTAAACAGAACACATTCTGATTTGAAGTAAATGTTTATCCAATCTACATTAAATAGTGGTGAAATGTCATTAAGGACTACTAAGTTGAATTAACAACTATATAGGGAAGCTTTGGCGATAATGATTGTGCAACATAAACTACCATTTTCTATTGGTTGAATATGATGGTGTTAGAACGCTCCATTCCTACCTTAATCTTGATGCCAAACACATAACTAGAAACACTACCGAGGCTTATATTTTTAAGTTGTATAAGAAGACTAAGGCGTCTATTGAAGAGATGCTTAAATCATGCCCTGGTCGAATATGTCTTACTATAGATATGTGTACTTCTTTGACATCAAACTCCTTCATGGCAATCATTTCTCATTTTATTGATAATGATTAGAAACTCAAGAATCTAATCCTTAATTTTCTCATTTACCTCCTCCCCATACAGGTGTGCTAAATTTATAAGTTATTGGAATATCACGGTAAAGATATTTACCATCACCATGGACAATGCTACGCCAACGATGCTTTTATTGAATCTTATAAAAATGTCTTGAATGCAAAACGTGTGCTAATTTTAAAAGGTAGTTTTTGTAAGTGCATTGCGCAACCTATGTGTTGAATTTGATTATGGAGGAAGGGTTAAAGGAAATTGATGTGGGAATATTCAAAGCTCGAGAGAGTGTTAAGTATGTTAGAGGTTCAGGTGCTAGACTTAAGCATTTCAAAGAATGTGCTAAAGAATTGAGCATTTCTTGTAATAAAAAGCTAAAGTAAGATGTTGCAATAAGGACGAACTCTACTTATAAGATGTTAGAATTTATTCTTTTTTATAAAGATGTGCTTAATCGTTTTGCTAGTGTTGAATCTCATTTCACCTATTGCCCCACATTTGATGAATGGGAGAAAATTGAGGCGTCATGCAAGTTCTTGAAACTCTTTTATGATCTAACCCATTTGTTTTCTAGTAGTAAATGCCCTACTGCTAATATTTTCTTCCATGGTGTTTAGGCTATTCAATCAAGATTAGTTGAAGAGTTTATAAACCCGGATCCTTTTATTAGTTTAATGGTGCAAAGAATGAAAGTGAAATTTGATCATTATTGGGAAAAGAGTAATTGCTATCATTTTGGACCCTCGCTATAAGATGAAGTGTGTAGATTTTGCCTATTCTAAGATCTATAGAAAAGATGATGGTGTTTTGAGGGTTAAACAAGTTAGGGATGATCTTTACGCACTGTTTGAGGAGTACAAGGCAACATTAGGCAATTCCAAATGTTAAAGGGTGGGTTCAGCAAGCCAAGTTGATCATCAAGGATAGTCTAGCTCACAAGGTGTTACTGATCCATACTCTTCTGTAAGTGTCATGATATTTTTAGTATATGTTAGTTTAATTATATTTGTACAAGTTTTTATTTTATTATTAACATCCACATGTATTGTTTTGCTTTTTAAGGATTATGATGAATACGAAGGTGATCAAGAGTATTTAGAGGAAAAATCAAAGATGGATTTGTACTTAGGAGAGCCTTTCATGGATAAGAAACTAGATTTAGACATCTTACATTTTTGGAAATCAGTACAATATCATTTTCTAAAATTTTCTAAGCTTCCACGTGATATTTTAAGCATTCCCATGACTTATGTGGCATCTGAATTAGCCTTTAGTTGTGGAGGTAGGTTTTGAAACCGTCTAGATGTTCATTGTCTCATGAAAGTATTAAGGCAATCATTTGTACTCGAAATTGGATGTTTGGATTAAAAGGTATGTACTCTAAAATTCTAAAATCTCATGTCTCTTTTTTATTATTTTGATTGTAAAGTATGTCACATACTCTTTTAAAAACTTATTTCTTGTATTTTTAATTAGTTAATTTTTTATTTCGAACAAAATAATGGCGGCATTGAAGGATTGACCGATGAAATGCTAAGTTGGATATCAATGACGCTATTTCTTATGAATCTAATCAAGTAGTAGTTGATGAGTGGTAAAGTTTATCATTACGTTATTCTAACTTATTGTATTAAGTTTTGATTGTTATACACATGTTAGCTAACTTGTATCATCTTTTGTTTTTTTTCCCCTCAAATCATGGAGTCTTTGGGACATGAAGAGTGGGATATGAAGAGTTTGATAAAAAAAGGATTTGTTATTTCTTGCATGTTTTATTTGGTTTAAATTTTTAGTATGAACAATGTGGTTTACTGGTTTTGGATTTGGTATACTGCTTGTACCTTTGTAGCTTCTTGCTATAATTTTGTTAGAGACTTTGAATTTGGTGGTTGTGTTTTTATTTTTTTTAATTTGGTTATAGACTTACTATTTGTTTGGTTTGAACTTCAACTAGACAGACATAATTTAGCTTTCTTTGCTATAATTTTTTGATTGGTTTTATAGAAAAAAAGAGATGGGAAGAAGATGGTATAATTTAATGGTCCTTTGCTATTAGTTAAAGTCAGACAAACCAGTTCCGAACTAAATTGGGTATTTTTCAATTCGGTTCGATTCCGAGTCAGCTTGGTAAAAAAAATTAGTTTCAAACTAATTTAGGGTCATGAAATTTTTACCTTTGTTAAAATTATCCGGAACCGGTTTGGTTTCAAACTGATTTTTTGCCAGCCCCAATGAAGAATTCCATTTACCTTAAAAAGTAGAAGTAGATAAGACTGAAAATGTAGAATTTCTTCATGAAGAACTCCATTTACCTTAAAAAATAGATAAAGACTATGAAAATGTAAGAAGAAACTCTGGAATCAATAAGGGAAGGATCTGTTTGTATATAAATCATACTACATATTAGAGATAACTTTCCAGTGGGTTGTTTTGTAAATAATAATGACTTTAGTATTATCGGGTAATATATTTAAAATGTTGTTTTTCTCGTAAGAATAAATATGGCTGTAAATGAATCTGCGTATGTATGATAGGCTAGTTGGCTTCATTCTATAATCGCATAAGTGAGATCTTTAGTTTTTGCCTCTTCATAGTTCTACTTATATTTATAAACGTTTCTCGAATAAAATATATGTAATTTTTTATTTTAAATAAAGATGTTGGTGAATTTAAACATTTTAAAATTTTATAAAGAAGAGATGATAAATAAATATTAACAGTTTCTCTTATCAATTCTTTTATTTCTTTCTTAAGAAATATTTCTTGATAAATATACATGATAATATTTTGATTTATGATATTCATAAAGTATAAGGTTTAAATTTCATAATTAAGGCATTATATATTATTAGGAGACGTTTAACTTAGATTACTGCATCACATTTTTATAAGACATTAAATCAAAATGAGTTCACACTTCAATAATGTTTAATACTAACTCACCTATATGTCTACTGCCACCATATATATCCTCCCTGAGCTTAAATGTCTCTTTATTTCCAGTAATTATTGACAACAAATTTCTAGTTCACATCTACGAAGAAAATCACCAATTGTAAAATGAAAATTTCGCGCCTATATTAGTATCACTGCTTCATAGTCTCTTTAGCTTTGCTTTTGTTTCATTCAACTCATCAATAGTTCCATTATAACTTCTTCTCAAGCAGCATTTAGGAGTTTGAAATTCCTCTCTCGTTCATTTACATCACTAATAGCAATATATACTCTAAATACTTGTTAAATGCTTGTCTTCAAAGAATTTCCAAAGATGATGATTGATGATTGGATTGGAACTTTCACGAACATAAACTGTAGGTGGTATGTTTAATTTTCTTTTCAGTAATAAACATTTCTCGAAACATGTCTTCTTACATCTGTGGAATGCCGCTAGATTATCAAGAAGAGGGAAGCTATTAGCAAGATCCATTTGAATGCTCTATCTTAGAACTTCCAACTTATTTTCCTAATCATACATTAGGTGAATGATCACTGCGCGACGCATAACCATGATGGTTGAGGTTCATCTCTTAGCTAGCAAAGTAAAGATTAATTCCTGTAATCACTAATTTGAAAAATATAATTGCCATATGCTACTAAAAGAAGATATTGAATGTGTTGTAATCGTAGAAGAAGAATCATAGAAGAGTGGAAAATGAAACAGAACGCCAAGTATCAAGAGTGGGAAGAGTGGGAACGTACCCCGTTGGAGTTTGTAGTAAAAAGAAAAAACATCATTTTGGAAAATCAAGGTGAGAAGTTAAAGTTTGGATTTGGTTATAAAAGAAAGTAGTCAATCTTATTGCCATATGACTAGCAAAATGAATTTCACTTGAAAAAGAAAAAGACTTAATGCAATACAAAATCAAACTTGACGCATCTAATGTATAGAACTCAAAATGGAAACTCTCCACTGGTGTTTCAAGACAACATGCAGTTTCGAACACAACGTGGAAAATTCAAAGTTTATTTTCATTTCTTATCAAATTAAGGTGATGATCTTAGATTATAGACTTCAAAACAAAGAAATGATCCTAATTCTAATTTAACATTCATACTCAAAAGAAATAATGCGATTTTGCAAGAAAGAAACAAGAACAAGAAACGCTGTACAACCATTTTTGCCAACTAGCTTCAAGCTACTAAGAGTTGGTGAAGGTCAGTTACAAAAAACAAGTTCATTGAACTACATTTCATAGAAGAGGACAAATGGGAAAAGGTTGAAGAACAAAAACTAGGCTTAGTTGTAAAAATGCGTTGATGAGCAGCAAAACAGAAGAGAAAAGGAGATCGACAAACCTAAGAGTAAAGCAAGACATGGCAAAGCAAAAGCGCATGTAGGCGACTTATCTACAGAGAAGAATGGATAAAAATTTATACAGCTACTGTATAATCTTTTAGAATAAAGCGAAACAAGGTCATAAGACATGGGACCGTTTCAGTGCGGAGATTGTGAACATGGTCTCACTTCATCCTTGAAAGTTTGATCAGCTAATTGCCCAAAGAACTATTCCTCGAATTCACGAAAGGGATAGGGGCATTTATGCAATGCAAGTGGCTAGCAAGTGTTATTGTTTTCCTCGACAAGGAACTAGTTCAGCAGTGCACGTGTAAATATTTTCGCGTCTCCATACATGTAAAGCCCTATCTAATAACTATATATCCTTGATAAAAAGTAAAGGAATTATAAATAGGTGAATTGGAAAGACATACAAGCTGCAAAGCCCTTACCTCCTGGCTCCCGTTAAAATTGATTGACACCTTCCTTCTTGCCTTACTTTCAAATCGTCACTACAGCTTAGCTTTAGCAAGCTTTTACCTTTGAACATCATTTGACCTTATCATCAGTTTCTCAATCCTCTCATATATATATATATATATATATATATATATATATATAAGCATCATATGATTTTTGTCCCTGTTGCTGGCTAGTGCTAGAACTCACAGAAATCAAGGGGAAGGAAGAGAAATTAATAATGTTATTCAAGAAAGAGATTCAAGGTTGCTCTTCAAGGGAAAATGAATAAGCTAGAATGCACTTCAGATTGAAAAAGAATAGAGCAAATTATTTTCTTGACATGGGACTTGGGATAGGAGTACTATTAAAGTTTATGCTTCCGTATAGGGCTTCATATAAGATAAAAAGTTTTGGCTGAAACTAAAATGGAAACTTTCACAGAAGAGCGGGGAGAATTTTCGGAGTTCTAAAAGCTACAATACAAAAGACTTGACGAGAAAGAGTTCACACCAATTGCTTCTGCTTCTCTTTTCTGATGCTGCTTCTTGTTTTGAAATAGATTTGGAGCACTTGTTAACATGAAATCACACATTATCAGAAGACTATTAAAATCGTATACTGTCCTCCAATCAACAAGCAGACACATATATAAAGCTAATTATCATCGTTATCAAATGCCAAACAAAGAACACAATAGAGATACAAAAGCCTGAAATGCTTAACCAACAACCGAAATTCTCTACCTAAAAAGTCTTTTTACCTCTTGGGTATAAGCTGGACTAAGTAATGAACATAACCTTTAATCGATGTCTTAGTTAGTAAGGAGGACGACCAGTAGCCCAATAAGCCTCGGCTGGTAACTGAATAGAATTGAGGAGATTGGATGGTAATCCATGAAACATTGGCGCATTTTGCTCAGACATGACCTGTTGCTGCTGTTGCTGCTGCTGCTGCTGCCCCATGGCTCCTGGAGAACCTATTGCACCACCTTGCATAGGCATTTGTGGATCCTCCTCTTCAAGAGGAAGCCTCTCATATGCAGCATTACTGAAAGAAGCTGCCATAATCACAACTGGACCGGACGCGGTAAGTGTTCCCACAACACTTCCTCCGACCACTTGTCCTTGTCCACCAGCTAAGTATATAGTCAATCCTGTAGCTGCAGGAGGCGCTGGCGGTGGCAAAAAAGATCCGGCTAGCGACAATATCTCAAATCTACCATGCAAGGACACAATTGCACCTGGAGAAGCTGGTTGTCTGAGAGTTACATTTGTGACAGTTCCAGTTCCACTCATGATACAAACCCCTCTTTGTCTCCTTCTAGCAAATGTGGCAACACTCTCAACAATGTCACAACCATCAGCGACCTCCATTAGGTGGGTTCGTAGAGCATTGGCACTGTCTCTGGTGATGATGATTGGGGGCTTAGGTTTGTTCTTGGATCCAGCAGGCCTACCTCGTGGCCTTCTAGTGATTTCTCCACCGGAGCCTGTGGTGAGTAGCTCTTTGCCCTCACCATTGTTGTTGTTATTGTTGTCGTCGCGTTCACGTTTCTGGGGTTTATTCAGGCCACTGCTACTGCCACTTTGCTCGTCTTCTGAGTTCTGTTGCTGTTGTTGTTGGTGAAATTGATGTTTTTGTTGTTGATGGTGTAACTGAAAATCTCTGGTGTGGAACGGAGGCGGAAGTGAATGGCCATGAGCCGTTACTGGATCCATTTCTTCCAAGTTTCTTCTCTCTCGCTCAGCTCTCTCTATCTCTCTGATCTTCTTTTCCTTTTTCTTTTGATTCCCTTCTTTTGACTTTATGCCTTTGTCTTAGCACTACAATTATAAGCCAAGAAATTCACTGTTGGGTCTCTTGACAAGAGCAGGAGGACACCCAGTAACAAACGACAGACTAAGAAATGAAAAGGCAAACTAAGGAGCAAGCAATTAGGGGTTAAGTTGATTCAGAGGAAGAAAAAGAGAGGACAGTGGAAGGAGGAAGGAAATAAACAGAGTACAAGAAGAAGAAGAAGACCGTAAACTAGGGCTCTCTCGTCTCTGGCTTTTCTCGGATTCCTTCTACTCTCTTTGGTGTTTAGGATATAATTCAGCTAGTCCTCAGCAGAAATGACAAATGAGAATATGAGTGGAAATAGGGTGTCAACTACCAAATAATGAACTGAACTCACCATCTTTACACTCACTCAACAAATAAGCAGAGCTTAGGTAGACTGTAGAGAGATGTTACAGCTCCTTCTGTTCTCTTGATTTCGTTGGTACGAATTTTGAGGGTTAGTTTGATACCTTTTTGGCGTGCAGAGTATTCCAAGTGCGTGTTAACTTTGAGTTTGGGTTAATCAAGAGCTGGATGGGTTCGGTTTAGGTAAGAGTCTGCGTATGAATGGGCGGTGGATGGGTTCCCACCCGCTCTCTCTTTTGACCTCCCTCCAGCAGTCCACGTTCTCGCCCCCTCTCCCTCTCTCCCTCCCTCCCTCTCTCTCTCTCTCTCTCCGTGTTTGTGTATGTATATTATTATTATTATTCTAAGTTTAATTGATATGTATTAAAGGTGTCTTAACTCTTGTGCTCCTTATCTCTTGATTCAAACCATTTGATCTCCGCTTGGACCATCTAACTTTCCTTTCTCTTTCCCTTCCTAGCTCTTTCCTGTACCCTTCATGTCCATATATAATTCTAAGCTCATAAAATAGGGGGCTACCATGTAATTAAGTACCTCTTTTCCATCTTTCATTTCGAAATGAGACTGATCTTAACTTTCCCTACTAACTAATGAAGTTTGCTTTATTCACCTTTATTATTATGACTCATTAAGATGATCTGCCCAGTTAAACTCACTTTTGTTATAGTCTCTAACTACACAAGATTTTAGATACAGCTATGTAACTGTAGTTGTAATTTTTAAGTTTCCCTTACCGAAGACAATTGTTTTATGAAATAGTTATAATTATGTCCACACTAAATTCTTTCGTTGTAATTATGTAATTGCAATCGTGAATTCATAGCTGATGTTGAGGCATATCTGAAACCTAACAATTCGTTGATTTGTTAACCTAGAGAAATTATCCGATCCAATTACCGTTTAATTTGAACCTTTGCAGTGCCTTGCATGGGTGTCACTCGAACTCGAAGTTCAATCAATAACAAACCGGAGGATGTGAAATGCAACACAAAAGTTGAACTCTTTCTGCTTATATTTTATTCATACATAGACCCGATCTAGCGGAAGGACTGTTCGAAAGTAATAGCTGGCACATTTAAACCGGACTCTGTCTTGTTACTTGTTCATGTGTGCGCACTGTGTACCGTGCGTGTGTGTGAGAGGAAAACTTCAATTTTCCATGTCCCACATGCAACACAAAGCACTGAAATTCCCATGTCTTTTTCTCAAATTGTTAACGTTATACATAATGTCCCCATATTGCTCGATTTTTTGTTCTTCTTTTTTTCTTGATCAAGACAAATATAAATAGATGCTTTATAATCACAACACGTGTCAGTTCCCCCCTTCTTTCCGGTCTATTGCATAGATCCTTATCTTAAATTCTCGTGAATATTTATGAGTATACTTTTCTACTCTTTACACTTTGTCTTAACATCTAATAAGATATAGAATAAAAATTATATGAATTAATACGATAACTTAATATAAAATCTATTCGTTGAATAAATATTAATGAACATATTTTTAATAATTAGACTATAATTATATTTTATTAACCTAAAAAAGTGAATATAAATCATAGAGAGTCTTAGTATTCATTATATTTATTATAATTTAAGAAATTTATCTCAAAAATTTTGAATATAATTAATCAAAATTATAGATGAGATCCAATTAAATTTTAAGTTATAAGAAAAAGGTTAAAAAGTAATTATAATTTAAGGAAGCATCATAGTCAATTATACATATTCATAATTTTATCAAAGCATTAATTTGTGACATGAACAAGACTATAAAGCTATACAAGTTTTTCTATAAAAGTATTACCTTATTAATTTATGTTGATTATTAATTTAACTTGTTAGCTCAAGTTGATACTATAAAATATATTATACTAAAAGGTTACTAATTTGTTGAATATTTATTCATAGAGATTTTAGTACAAAAAGGAAATCGTGATCACATTAACAGAAACTAATAACTAATTATTAATTATTAGTTATTAATAATTTAATTTAATTATTAATTAATATTTATTCATAGGTAATTTAATTTATCTTTACTCTTATAACTAATCATTTCATTTTAACAACTAACAATTATTCCAGTCAATTCTCTGTTGACCTTAAACCTTAATTCTGTTATAGTATTCCTTGCCAACGAAGTATAATAAAGGTTTGAAGAATTTAAGTTTATCAACAAAATTTATGCTCACAAGTTTTGTTTTCATTTGTTTATGCAAGCAAGAGCTCCTCAGTATCTGACATATATGGTAATGAACGTAGAAAAGAAAAACCCAGAAAATTTATTTAACAAAACAAAAAGAACCAGCAATAATGTAATAGAGCATTGGCCAATGACCATAAACGTGGGATGAGAACTCTTGATGGATAGAATGGAACTGTTTGAGACAGAGAGAAAAGAAGGAAATGACTAAATGAAGATCAAAGACACAAACACACACGCACAGAGGAGTACAGGGTGTAAGCAAGTGGGTGGGTGGGTGGATGGCGGAGGATACAATTGGAAGGGTTTGAACTTTGACCACAAAATAATAACAAATACAGATCATCAACATCATCATCACTGTTGATTCCTAACCAAAACTCAAACTTATGATGAAGACGATTGGAGAACTCTCCCCAAAGAACAAAGAGATAAAAGACGCGTGGGTGGCGCTGACACTATTCAGAAGAAAACCCTACAAAAGCTCCACGCTCCACGAGCGCAGCGCCGGAGATACTGCTGACCTTGCCTTCTGTTCCCCTTTTTTAACATTATCCCCTTTTTTAATATTATCTTTTTATTCTTCACAAAACCGAAGTAGTGAATTAATCAATTTTCATACAAATCCAAGGTAATTAACGGATCTACTTACACTAAGTTTTAAGCATTTTGCCATTGCTTTGATCTTAAAAGTAAACTCATTTAACTAATCATTAATTATTTAAAACTTAATTGACCTAGTCGTGAAGAAATCTACAAATACGGAAATACGGCCTATCTCCTTATCTCTCTACTCTACCCTTGCATTTCTCATATCTCAAAAGATGCTCTTTGTCGGCTTTCTCTCTCTCTTCTCTTCAATTCATTTAAGGTCACGGCAACCCACTACTCGCTTTTGTCTTTATATCCATCACATTTGGAGACTAACACCCCCGCCCTTCTCACGATCTTATCTTCTTCAAGCTGTGGCAATCACGATTCACGATGGTTAACACCTCCTCTTCTACATATGTTTGCGTCTTTCTTCTCAAGTTCAATTTGGATGTAACTTTCATTATTGTCGGGACACAAACACCTAAGATATTGTTTGTTTCTGTTTCTTCCTACTTTTTTTTTTAATATAGTTTTAAGAAATTTATATGTACATTCCTAATTAACATAAGGAGCTAGTCAACGTCAATGCAACAGCAAGACAACATAGGTAGGTGGTCCATGAGTACGGTTTATATATCTTGTCATAGGGTACGTAGGGGACTTATAATATCATTATTGTTAAATCATTTACCTACCATTGGTCAACTAATATTCATGTTAAACTGCGTTCTGATGTAACAAACATTATGAATATGTATCAATAATAACTCTATTATTTTCCAAATTACTCTGTATGAAAATAAGCAGTTCATTCATGAACCCAAAAAAAAGGAGTATATAGTAGGTTATTGTAATCTCAGTACTTTCTGAGGTAATCCTTTGACGCATTGGAAGAAAACGCAAAGGTAAAAAATTCAGTTATGTTTGTCCATATCAAATTATTGTGAATTTTTCAAATTAATCTAATCTCATTTTGCCTAATTCAAGAAGGTGGAACCACGAAAGGCGTTTCTTTTAAGCTTAAAATAATATAAAATTTTGCAACAATCAAAGGCATAGACCTAATGTTTGTCCAATTCCAAGGATTTGTACAGGTACTGGTATGGGAAAGCAGCCAAAACTTGAACAAATCATTGACCTGGAACACTCAAAAATTGCTGCCGTATTATCCACAAACATCGATCTCAAAAGTTTTTGAGGGAAAACCGAACTTAAATGATGAATTTATGGTAAAAAGTCATACATATAGGGTTCCATATATCACCATTGGCCCATCATACAGTTTCTTTTCCTTGAAAATTATAACTTACCTCAGTAAGTTGGGTTCATGACTCATAATTTGTCATTATCATGCAATCCAGGAATGAAAGACGGAATGGAAATTACGTTGTTAATTCCAATCCCATTTGATGTTGACTTTAACACAAACATTAGGACAAGAACATGTAGGGCAACGGCTTTCCTTTGCCTTTTTCGGCTTTCCTTTGCCTTTTTTTTCTCCTTCTTATTTGCAAATAATGTATAGGGTACAACGAGGATTGATTTCTGATAATTGCGCATTAGTGTGTATTTTTCTAAATATTTAACATGTGTTTCTTGCATAATCAGTTATTATTGTTATGCTTTATGACTTATTTTAATTTGTATGTTTTTGTTTAGTTCGACCACCTTTGTGATTAAGCTAAGGACCAAGAGAGGAGAAGAGAAGCGGAGGAATTGTAAGACAAAAACCCAAAATCATGAGATTCATGCTAATTCTCACGTTATTGTTGTGCTTTAGGACTTATTTTAATTTGTGTGTTTTTGTTTAGTTTGACCACCTTTGTGATTAAACTAGGGACCAAGATAGGAGAATAGAAGTGGAGGAATTGTAAGACAAAAACTCAAGATCATGGGATTCATGCTAATTCCCATGATTGTGGGATCTTTAACCTGAATAAACACGTGAGTTTAACTTATTCTTAGGTTCTTGTGACTATATAAGGGCAAAAATCTATAGGGTCGAAGGGGGTCGTGAGAACTTGCCTCCTTGAGCTAAAAAACATATTTAGAGCCTAGAGAGAGGTAAAGAATCAAGATTTCCATTCCAAATTAGGTAAAGAGCACACCAACTCCAGATTTTCTAGATTTGGGCAAAGAAGAGGAGGAGCTTGCTTCATCTAGTTTCTATTTCGTTCTTTTCCCCTTCTAGCATTTTTATTATAGATTTTCTGGTTATTGGGGATGTTAATAACATTATGAGTGGCTGAGTTATTTGTAGAGATTACTTTTGAACTACTTATTGAAACTCCTAATTTGTTGATTTGAATGAATGATGCTTTTGATGAATATTGAGCTTATACCTTGCCATATATTGAGAAATTAAGTTGGATAAATTATGTAGGGATATACAATGAGAATTGGCACTTTATAGACCTACTTTCATCAAATTAATTGATTAGTTAGAGAGAGATCTTAGCTAATTAGTTGATTACCCATATCATAACTTCATAACTAGTTGAATTAGTGGACTGATTCTGTAAATTAAGAGATTGCTTAATCATTTCCATTTAATTTGGATGGGGACAATTAATTACATCTTGAGAGAGGGTAGCTAATACATTATGACATCTTAAGTGAGACACAATTCAACTAACAAGGTAGGAGGGAAATAAGATAGGAAAAAAGTGATCTCTAACTGTTAAATCTTGAATTCCAAGTTTCTGCACTTTTTCTTTATCATTTGTTTATTGTTAGTTTATGAATGCTCGTGTTAAACCCTTTACCTCATTTGACCCACCTTAACTCTTACCACATTACAACCTGAAGTAGATCCTTTGATCTATTTATGCATGTAATCATTGTAGAGGAGAATTGGTGTATTAGCAAACCTATGGTAGTGTAGTTTCCTATAGGGAGTTTAAGGAAAATGCTAAACATCAAACACTTGAGATGAGTGAAATCGCGAGGAAGATTCATTTTGCGCTTATACTTATCTTTAAGTGATGGTTCCATAAGTTGAGTTTGCTTATGTACACTAATGAAAAGTAATCATAATATGTGTAGTAGCTTAACATTTGAGTTGGACAAACTTTGAGGGATTGCATGTTTTAGTCTTTGTGAAAATGAATTGATGGAATTGATTGGCTGTGTTTGATTTTGCTTGAGGATAAGAAAAGATTTAAGTATGAGTAAGTTGATAGTTGTGCATTAGTGTGTGTTTTTCTAAGTATTTGGAATGTGTTTCTTGCATAATAAATTATTATTGTTGTGTTTTAGGACTTATTTTGTATGTTTTTGTTTACTTTGATCTTCATGATTGTTCTTTTATGTTTGTTGTTGATTTAAGGTAAGAATTTATCATTTTGATGTAGGAATGGAGGGTGCCACCATTGTGATTGAGCTAGGGACCAAGAAAGGAGAAGAGAAGTGGAGGAATTGTAAGACAAGAACCCACAATCGTGGGATTCATGCTAATTCCCACCACTACAACAAAACATGGAGTTTTTAGACACAAAAGGTTAAATTTTTAGACATTTTTTTGCGTCTTAAAAATAATTTTAGACGCTTTATAAAACATAAAAAAATAAATGTCACAAAAACTATTTTTGATGATTTTCTCAGACAAATAGATGCGTAAAAAAAACTTATATTTTTTACACATATAAACGTCGAAAAAACATAGATTTTTTACGTATCTAAATGTCAAAAATCTATTTGCACATAGATGCGTCAAAAACATACATTTTTGACGATGGTTTTAGACACATAAATACTATCTTAGACGCTTTGTGTAAGATTTTAGATGCTTTTTTCTATTGATATTTTTCACTTTTAGACAATTTTTTAGGTCGAAAAATTTCACCATTTTTTAGTTAAAAATAAGCTTACAATTTTATTTTTGCATCTTTTTTAAGATCACTCACATGCATATTATTATAATAAATTTTATAAATTAATCTAAAATATACATCTGCATATTATTATAATAAATTAACACTTTTATTAATAAATATTATATTAACAAAATTGTTAATCTTAATATTATATTATATTAACAAAAGTGTTAATGTTAATATAATATTTATTAAACCAACGAAATTGTAGTCTCAAATAAGAACTACCTAAACCAACGAAAATGTCAAGAACCCATTGTCAAGAACCAAAAGACGTCATGTTAATATGGCAATCCCGCTGCAATTAAGATTTTTCTAAACACAAGCAAACCTTGACAGAAGATTTGATCTTGTAAGTTGTACTTCTTTCTCTTTTGAAATTTTGATATATAATTCTTCAGTGTTAATATTGTGTAGACTATTTCATCAAAATTCGATATCAGATTTTGTTATTGGGCCAGACTTAATTTGAGCCGTTGTATATGCGATGAGATATATTGGCTAAAGACACAAAATAATGACTGGGACTCACTCCAAAACAAATACCATTGTATGAAAGCTGAATATAAAACAAACAAACCATTCATCATATGTAGCATCACCTATAGAGCTGCCATTTCCTTTGTTAGGATCAGAAATCAAAACTAAAACTAAAGGAGGGTTGCGATTGCTTGGTGAATCCCTCGAACAAGAGCGAGTATACCAAGTTCTTCCATGCTAATAGATTTATCACATCAAAAGGGCTTTAAGTATTCCTTTGGTGTTGGCTCCGATGCTGGTATGAAGCCTAAAAGAAGATGATAAGAATGACAAGAGTAAGAGTGATGATTATTCCACAATGTATAAGCTGTGATGTGAAAACAAAAATTTTGAAACCCAGGACAATAATAAGTAATAAAATATTAAATAATAGCTCATCATTCAATTTATTAGCTTTTCCAAAATGATTACTTCGTTAACTAAAACACAAGGCATTGACTTTGTACATTGACTTCCCTAGATAAATACCACCCCCTCCCCACCCCTCACCTTTCCAAGGACAACTTTGAGTGGCTAACACGTACAAATATAGCGCAATCAAAAGCTATCCATCAATAGTCCCTATCTTAAATGGAGACATTCATTCCAACATATCCAGTTCAAGTTTTCATAGACCTCAAGCGCATCAAACACAACAAAATCCAAAATTATACAAATGCTTGTTAATGTGTAAGAGATTATAGTGTTAAATGTGCACACTTCAAATCCAAATGGAGCTGTGACTATAAAAATTCTTTACACATCAATAGATTTATAGCCAGATTTAACACAAATAGTAATTCGATCATGGAAGTACGAGTTAATCAAAACATGCCTTTAAATAACCAGCTAAAAAGTTCAAACACATGCTCTAGAACTATGCAAATGGCAAATGCCAGCTTAAACTTGTGCGAAAAAACCAAATTCACAAAATGATTAGTTCCACAAATAGCAGAATAGGCATCAAGTTCCAACTTTAGTAGATTAGATCACAGACAATGTAGATAGATACCTATGAACCTAGAGAGATGCTCAGAAAAAAGAACACTCAAATACTGTACCTAAAGTAGAGAAAGATAGAGAGATTTCTCTTTTGCTTACCAGCTTTGTGGACAGATTCCCATACCTTTCTCAGAAACCAAATAGATCTCCAATCAAACACCAAACACACAAGACGATAACCAACAGACAAGTATGGACAGATTAGTAAAAAGTTGTGAAATGTTAGACAAGTTGACAGAAACAAAAAAATGTAAGAAATTAGAATAAAACTTGACTTGTGCTTTATTTGTCCCCGAACTTATCTATAAATGAGCAAAAAGGATCGAGTTTAGCTAGAATCTGGTCATTATTTGCATTTACATCCTCATTTTTGTTTCTCAAGCATATCATTTCGTTTTTTAAGCTCTTCATTCATTTTTTAAAGTCCTTCTCCAATTTTCTCTAATGCCTCAATTTTTTTCGCAAGTATCAACCTTCACACATATTTTTAACCAATACAAACAAACAAAAGATTACAATTTCATACTCGTTGACATTTCTATTCTCAGAAATAAATGAGTGGAAAATCAAAGGCATAAATAACAAAAACAAGGATTAGTTTAACATTCTTTAATTAATTATCATTCGTTTTGCAAAAATTGTTGGGTTTGATTTTTAATCTTTTTCCTAAGGTGTTTTACAACAAATATAATCAACACAAACTAAACAACGTAACCATCTCGAAAATGCACCTTATTTTATAGATGAATTAAAGTTTAACTTTCACTGTTTTTCCTTTGGATAGAAGCGTTTCAACTAAATATAGAATGACTTGGTTACAAAAATCTCAACTAAATACTTTTTATATTGAATTAGCTAGAATTCTCAACTAAAGAATTATTTTATATTGAAATTGTAAACCACAAGATTGAACGATACTAATTACTAAATACTAATATTGTTTTAGCTAGAATGTTGTCTATCATAAGAATAAGCAATAAATAATTTTTAAAGCTTGAATTAATGTTTTTATAAACTTCACTGCAACCAAATCTTAGAAATCAACCATTTGCCAAAATTTTACAAAAAATTAAAAACAAACAGAGGGTCAAAATAGTGATGCATTTTGATTTTGATCATCATCACCACACATTATCAATAAATTAAAGTAAGAAAATAAGAAAAGTAGCTTCACAACTCTCTAAATACTTGTATAAACATGGCAAAAATACAGAGCATAAAGCCATAATTCAAAAAAAAAATTACGGTTGGTGGAGCCAAACATGATAATCTACAATCAGGGCCCAAAAGCAGTTGATCCTGAAACCATTACAGTTACAAGACTTTCAATCGAAGTTAACGTAAATTAGGTAATTCAATTATTACTTACCTACATGTATGTGTTCATGATCTAGCAAACCCTATCCACAGTTTCGTTTATGCATATCTTAATTTATATCTCCTACTCTCACGTTAGCATTCTTAATTAGAAAAAGAGAGGATGATTGAAGAATACTTCAACTATTTTATAATCAAGAAAACTTACGTTTATTGACAAGACACAAAACAAATTAGTGCAGAATCTGTAAGATTTAGAAACGTTTTGTGACTAATTCTAGAAGTCTAGGCTACACTACATTGACGCAACAATATAATGCTATTAACAACCAGAAACCACTAAAAACTTGAAATCAATCAGTCAAAACAAATCAAAACAAAATGGGAAAACAGAAGCGAAAGTAAAATTTAAATCCCAATCCATCCATACACAAGTTAAAAAATTAAGATAACACCAGTTAAACAAGAAAGCAGGCAAAAAGATCCGAAATCATCTCAAAAGCTAGAGAAAGAGTGGGGGGGGGAATCCCTTACGGGACAGGACGTAGAGATGCCACCGAGATTCTAAAACATCATAGCGTAGCCAGAAATAGAGGTTTAGTTTAAGAGAAAGCAAGAGCAGAGTAGATTTGTAAACCTTAACAAGGAGCTGGCAATCTAGGCCAGGTTGGAGAAGGAGAGAGAGAGAGAGAGAGAGAGAGAGTTTTCCAGAATACACACGAAATAAGCTGATTTTGGTTAATTAGAAGGTTGAGAAACCATTGATTATGTCTTACAAACCCAAAGAGACAAAGGAAATGCAGGGTGGAATCAAAAATTGCAAAATAATGGCATACCTCAACTTTCTTCTTTTCCTCTTATTCCTAATTTCTGGTTCAGCGAGAGAGACGAAGGAAAGTTGCTAAAAAACAAAAGAGTGAGTAACGAAAAGTTAACAGAGGAGGGCGGCGAGCTTGTTTGAAAACATATTGATAAAAGATATGGTGCTTGATTTTGGGATGTGGTGGGGCACGTGAGAACATATTATTAGTAATGCTTAAACTAACAAAAAAATTGTTATTTTAACAACTAATATGTTATAAAATAAATATAGCCTCTACTTGTTGTTAAGTCGATTTAATATATAATAATTGAATATCTCATGTTTTTTAATTCAAATGAAAAAATAACAGACAATTTAAAATAAAAATTGTATTCGAAAATATTAATTTTCCATTCCCTCCTTCTTTCGGCCACGAGAGAGTTTTAATTTATGGTTTAGTTTTAATTTATTTAAATTATATGATTGATAAATTATTACGTGTATTAAAAAAACTTATCTTTTTATATCCGAAAATACCCTTCGGTTAGTATTTATTATATTAGTGAGAATTATTTAGTATATTTTTTAGACAAATTTTGTTGTCTTAAATAAATGTCTAAAAATTCTATCAAATTTTAGATTATTTAAGATACTTATTAAATGTGTCTAAGAAAAAGTATCTAAAAACTCCTTATTTTGGTATAGTGCACAATCGTGGGATCCTTAACTTGAAGAGACACGCGAGTTTCACTTATTCTTTGGTTCTTGTGACTATATAAGGGCAAAAATTCCTAGGGTCGAAGGGGGGTAATGAGAACTTGCCTCCTTGAGCTAAAAAACATATTTAGAGCCTAGAGAGAGGTAAAGAATCAAGAATTCTATTCCAAATTGGGCAAAGAGCACACCAACTCCAGATTTTTCAGATTTGGGCAAAGAAGAGGAGGAGCTTGCTTCATCTAGTTCTTATTTCATTTTTTTCCTCTTCTAGCATCTTTATTATGGATTTTTTGGTTGTTGGAGATGTTATTAACATTATGAATGGCTGAGTTATTTGTAGAGATTAGTTTTGAACTACTTATTGAACTCTTAATTTGTTGATTTGAAATGAATGATGCTTTTGATAAATATTGAGCTTATACCTTATAATATATTGAGAAATTAAGTTGGATAAATTGTGTAAGGATATACAATGAAAATTGACACTCTATAGACCTACTTTCATCAAATTGATTGATTAGTTAGAGAGAGATCTTGGCTAATTAGTTAATTACCCATATGATAACTTCATAACTAGTTGATTGGTGGACTGATTCTACAGATTGAGAGATTATTTAATCATTTCCATTTGATTTGGCTAGAGACAATTAATTACACCTTGAGAGATGGTAGTTAATACATTAGGACATCTTTGGTAAGACACAATTTAATTAACAAGGTAGGAGGGAGATAAGATAGGAAAAAAGTGATCTCTAATTATTAAATCTTGAATTGTAAGTTTCTGCACTTTTGCTTTATCATTTGTTCATTGTTAGTTGTTTGATTTAGTTTAATTTTTCAGTTTATATTCATTAAAAATTTGTTCTCAAATGAAGCAGCCTGAATTAAGTAGCATCTAAACACAATCTCTGAGGAATAAATACCTGTTCTTTACTACAAGTTATACCCCATATACTTGCAGTTTTGAGCATAAAACTAGTGAATTGTTTTGTGCAATCAACAATTTTATCTCTTATCTAATTTATTTTGGGATGAGTTCATTAACATAGACAGTTTCAAGAAGGAGAACTGTTTAATTTCCCACTTTGACTTGGAACCTAAAATTCCACGGCATAGTCTCCTTTTATCAGCTTTACATGTTTGTGTGCATAATAGTTGAATCAAGGGGTCTCCTAAATGTAATTATTCCTATATAGAACACATGCCACTGTTTTTGTCTTTCTTGCTAGGTCAGATGGCCTTACATATGTTTGCTGGGAAACAAACACACCTTAAAATATGTGTACAGTTGAGTCTATACCAACTTTAACAATCGTGTTAGGTGATAGATATGTCATTTTGCGCGTTCCTCTAAGTGGTTGAATTAGTAAGCATAAATGACAATAGATTGACAACTTAAAGCTAACAACTCTTCTGTTTAGATACTATAGCTAGGTACGGGAGTCCACACCTGAAAATTGAGGGCTTTCCCACCAGAGAATTTTGTCAAGAGAAAGTTCTAAAATGCATCCTTTTAGATGACTTTGGTTCGTTTGGTTAATCTAGTAATGGGTTTTGATCCCCTATGAAGTAATATGTGATTGGTTACTTAATTGGATTCTGGATTTAATCGATTCAAATCCATCTCTTATGCAACTAGGCGTGAGCATATTTTATGACAATTGACAAAGCCTGTACTGAAATAAAGAAATAGAGGTTATGTTTGCTTTTAGAATCGAAGTCCAAATATTAAATTTAGACTTTTAGTATGTGGAGCTATAATAAATTTATAGTACAATAATATCCTAGTAAAAGTTTCACATAAATGCAAAAAAAATTTATTCTTAATTGATCGAGATGTTATTTTTACTATAATAAATAATTTATAATAATTAAGTAAAAACTGAATTGTTCACATTTGAAATCTTTATTATTATAATAAGAACAAAGGTTCACAAAAAGTAATTCGATTTTATTTTTTGTATATGAAACAAGTTAAGAAATTAAATTAATAATTTCAATTTCAGTTACAAACTTCCATTAATTAACGTGAAAGTGGTAATCCAGCTTAACATATAGGATAATTTGTTTATGATATCATCCTCTAATTTTCGTAACGTGGAATAAATTTGAAATCAAGAGCCTTAAGAACTTTACCGATCTACAAGCTGGGTTTTGATGGCTATTTGAACTCACAAGAGTCAAGAACAAGGCTAGCTATTAATTAATAAGCTCGTTAGAAGACAAATGGTCTTTCCTCCTTCGCATCCGACCAAAGGGGCATTCCTTTTTTTTTTTTTCTTTTGAAAAGCCAAGGCCCATTCTTTCATGCATCAAAGTGGTCTCAATTCCCAAACAACGTAGATTTTACGGACTAACTGTTCTTATGTATTAAATTCATAAACTGGTCACCAATTATCGAAACCTCGTATTATTGACGTTAAAACTGGTTATGCACACGTAACAACACAAAATACTTAAGACACGCAGATACGTATTTATTTGGGCGTTAAATCGGTATATAGTTTGCTGAATTAGTCATTTCTCGTGATCTTGACTTGACTCCTTTTAAGGGATGAAAATTAAAGAGAGAAGGTTTGAGCTCGGGAAGGGATTAGAGATCCTGGGGCAAAATATTGGTCAACTATGTTTTTTATCCAGACAAGCACTTGCACAGAAAATGCCAAATGATAATGCAGTTAATTACATTGACATGGGTTTTTGAGGTGGGGTTTTCAAGAATGGCTGGCGTTTACCTTGAGAGAGAAGGGATTGGTGGAAGATGATGAAAATTGAGAAACTCCCACAGACTTTAATTCTAGTTCCCAAACGCCAATTTTAGTGGTTGTTTAATATCTGATTCAATATGTCCATTTCCTTAAACTAATCAACCCCATTACCAGCTACTGTTATAAAGAATCATATCTTAATCAAGTCCCATCTCGATTAAACAATTCAATCCCATGTGAATGGCACCTATTGCCTCGAATCTGGATTCTTGTGGGCACGTTTCTGCTTTCTTACAAGTCCATCTCCTCCAAGTTCAAGAATGTTGTTTCCCATTTTGCTTACTACGTCCAAGAAGCTTCAAGAGAGACCCTGGCACATGTGGACTAGCTAACTACTTAATTATATTAACATGGATTAAGACTTGCATTAAAGACTAAGCAAACGACAAAACGGCGAGTCCACGTGATTGAGGGTTATCAATGAGGAATCTCGTTTCGCTTGTCATTTATCTACCTGCTAGATCCAATGTTAATTAACCTAGTTAGACGGAACACTATTCGTTGTTCAAAGTCTGATTTCACATTTGAGTTTTTCTTCATTGCTCCGGCAAAGCTCAAATGTTTTTCTTCATTGCTCCGGCAAAGCTTGACTTCTTGTGTTCTGGTTGTAGATTCAAGAAGAAACAACTTGGGGTGGACTCCTTTTTTAATAAACTAAAAATAGAGATCCGGTCAATTTCAATATTTTCTTGCGTCACTATATATATATATATCAAAAATCTAAACTAACATCATAATAAATATAAAAGTAAATTGCAGCATGAGTATTTCATCAATTTAATTTCTTTTCAACTTTCTGTTTATTTGTCGTATAATATTTGCAATTGTAATCAAAATATTTCAGTTTATTTTTTGGAACTTATGTGACAGTTATTTATAAGTATAATCTCATCAAGTGTAATTCTTTCAGTGTTTCACAACCACAATTTTGAATTCAGTGTGTTATTTACAACTTTGATGATATATCCATAATCTGCATCTCATGACGATTTTCAGCTACAGTATACTCTGATCAGAACATCTTAGGGAAATGTCGGGAGATTATATAGATCAGTATTAAGATTATATAGATCACCACCAGTCTCATTATATAGATCACTAATAAGATCTTAGGCTCTTTTCCTTTTTTGGAGAGATTGAGCTTTCAAATATCAACATTTTGCAATTTATCTGCGCAGATTCTCCTGAACTTTATATTAGACATAAGTGTGGTAAATGTGAGGTTTCATATATAGATGTGAAGGGCGCTACGTTCCTTGCTGAGATTGTGAGCTAGTTGTTTGCCCATGTCAAAAATAGTAAAAAGGCACCCTAACCTTGTTTTTTTGTAGATACGATAAAGATTAGTATAAACGTATGTAGATGTAATCATGCAGAATGCTGTTCTCTAGTAGGATAGGATTATTAGGTGAAGCGATAGGAACATTTTAACTAAATTTTGAGTTAAATTAATTTCAGAATTAAATATTTACTAATTAATTACAAGCGAGTAAGAAAGTTTTTTTTTATATCGACTTTAATAGCTTCTATGAGTTTAAAATTTCAAATTCTTTATTAGTTTATTGTTAAATTTTTACCCCATTTTGTGATCCAAATGTGTTATGCGCCGCAGCAACTAGGTTGTTATTTTACCAAACAACAGAATGATTAGCTTGTTAATAAATTAACAGGATTGTTTGCCCAAACATAAGTGATCTAATTCATGATTGGAAACCTTGTTTTGTCTCTGATGTGATTCTAGGTGTTGATACAAATTTGTACTTTAGAAAGCTGTCATGTGTAGACAACAATTTATTAGTGGAACAAGAAGTACATTATCGTATAGTAAATTCTACAAACAACGATTGGAAGTTGAGCTCGTTAATTAAAAGTAAGTAGTCATTATATAATTATCCAAAAGAATGCATCGCTATTAACATATATCACTGTACGGACACAAAATATATATCGAGACATAGCTTATGATGACTTTTAGGCAATGCATCACATATCTTCTGGAGTTATTAAATTTGCCACAGTGACTTGTATATTCTTTATCTAACAGAAAGTGGCTTGGTTT
This sequence comes from Erythroxylum echinodendron, assembly GCA_027575705.1. NCBI lineage: Eukaryota > Viridiplantae > Streptophyta > Magnoliopsida > Malpighiales > Erythroxylaceae > Erythroxylum > Erythroxylum echinodendron. Next base: position 33,477,161 of record JANZXR010000171.1, read on the forward strand.
TGAGTTCGATATGCTAATTAACTAATAGAAAACGGATCTAAAGAGTGCTCGAGTACATATATAATTGATTATAGTTGAGCTGCCGAGACATAAACAAGAAAAATAAGGATTAATAAACGGAATCAATTACTGGATAATGTTTTTTGTGCTTGAAGCAAGAATAACATTTGGGAGTGTCACATATTTTGGGACTAATTAATTAGACGCTTAGTAAGTATTCTTCCAATCTTGTTGGAGTGTATGTTAATAAAGTAACAAATCCTTATAAATAAAAAAGATCCACATCAAGGAACATAAAAGATTAAGCCTACCACAAAAGAAATTGTTTTAACTGTCTATCCTATTTCCTAAGGAAACAAATAATAATACGTTGGAGTTAATTATTTAATGGCTCCAAATCACTTGGCGTGAATTAAAGAATGTTTTCCCACAAGCAAGCCTATCCCGTCAACTAGTAATATTTACAAAACAAATTAACTTCACGTTTAGCTGCAGTTTGATGAATTGCGGAAACCAGTACTATAGAAGACTATGAAATGGAGTCATCGATGACTAAGATCTTAAACTACCTATGAAACTCCATTGGTCGTTCGGTACGTAATCTATATACTAATATACTATGATTTGACATTATATATGTAGTGTTATTAACACCGATCGAGAGGGTCGGCAAATGATGTCAGGAGGCGTTCTCAGCCCATCTTAAAATGGGCTAAAACACCTCAAAAATCCACTTCTAAAGGAATCCAAATAGGAAGAAACAAAGAAGGGCAGAGTAAGAATAGTGATAGTCATTGTCACCATTACCGCTAGAGCAATACTGGTGAATCATAATCATATCATCAATTGGGGTTACCTCGAGTAATTTCTGTAGTCACTTGTTGATTTCAAGGAAAAGGAAAATTTTGATCAACTGTAAACTACACTCATTAAATATGTTTATAACAAAATGGGATTTGGGACCTTAGATTCTCTAAAATGATTTGGTTTTGAGTGGGGCTTAACGTAAGGGTATATGGCGTTGTAAGCATACTAGACGCCGTAGTGGTTGAGAAAACTTGCCCCGATTATGTGCCAGAAGCTTTCTACGTCTGCTTCTGACTCAATTTGGAGGCCGGAGAGTAACATCGCCACCAGTTTTTCTCTGGAGTGTAACATCGCCACCAGTTTTTCTCTGGAGAGTAACATCACCATCAATCAATTAGATGCAAAATGTGGAAGAAACTAATCTATTGAACGAAAATTTCTCTCTCCTCTTTATAGAAACACGTTAAACTCTTTACAAAAAGAAATAATAAAGGAATTGTTATGAAAGTTAAAGTCCATTCCATTCCAATGGGATCTGAAATAGGAAAGATCTAAGCTACTATCTAGAATGTTATCTGCATATATTTCCAATTGTTAGTACACTACAAGAAAGGATACGAGCACGAATTTGGCAGTTACGAGGAGTGAAGAATTGTTCATCAAATGTGCGAATTATATAAATTTAAAATAATTGTTCCAAAGCATTTATATAATTTCTATTTTTTAATGCGCAAGGCAAATTCTCATTCATTCATAACAATTACATAAGCAGTAAGAGAATATGGAAGGATACATTGTCTATTCTACAATTTGACTCTTGATTTTCTTGGATAAGTTGGCTGCACCATTTGCAAGATTCGCATTCATTTTTTTACCTCGCGGTACAGAGAAAATAGGGATAAATCAGGAACAAAAGAAGATACACACTACAAAATGACACGAAAACACAAGGCTGACAACCTGCATAAGGGCGACTTCAATAGCTTAAACAAGAAGAGTAGCTAGCCAAAATAAAGTTGGAGTGTTTCTTATAATCTCAATATACATTAGAACTTTTAATATGGATATAGAATGTGGAGTCTATTATCAAGAATTGGAGTTGGGTAATCATTGCCAAAATGATTATAACTAGTAATTTAGATAATAGTCCCTTACCACTTATAATCCTTTTAACATTTTCATGTATTTAGTCAATATGAGATACTTTAATACTCACCCTCAAATGCAATTGGAACTGAATATTCAATTGTCATTTGATAGTGACACAACGGTAATTGAATCAAGTCGTTGAGATTGGACATCTATATAGATAACCGAGAAATTAATAGTCCGAGCTAAACCTGCTCTGATACCATATTGTAATTTTTAATATGAATAGAGTAGAGTCCATTAACAAGAATTGAGCTTGGATCAACTATGGTCAAAATGATTAGAACTAGTCATTTGGATATTTGACCTTTACTAGTTATAAATCCTTTAACATTTTCATGTTTAGTCAAAATGAAATACTCTTAACAATATAGATGAAATCGTAATCTTATTCTAAATTATTCAACTTATGAGTCAATATAAAAAGACTTTCAATAACTACAAGAAATATAAAAATATATGTGAAACCCTAATTTTTATTTTGATAAATTTGATTTAAATGTTGAAACATATTCAAATATAATTTAGTTCTAACCATCCTTTTTATTTTTATATTTATAAATTTTATTTGACGTATATAATAAATGATATATATTTATCACTAATATCATTGATTTTTTTGTTTTCAGTGTGAGTCACCTTAGATTGCATTAACGATTCCATTACACTATTGGTTATGATGGATTAACGATGTGTATCTTTCTCTGTGGGCTTGGTGGTTTTTTTTTCTTTTTTCTTTTCCTAATCTTACCAATAAGTTCAATTATGAAATTGAAAACACTTGAAGCTGAGAAAGAAATAATTTTATGTATATATTAACCGCGAAAAGGACAACCTTTTATATAGAAGTTCACCAATCTAGTCCTATTATATTGCCTATAAATTAGTATTTAATTCTATTAAATTAGTAACAAATTAATTATAAATAATATACAATATCTTCTTTCTTATTTTGTTTAATTGTCTTTAACACTTTCCTTCAGGTTAGAGTGTATATTGATTACACCTAACTTGCTAAGTAGGTCCTCAAATTGTAATGCACTCAACCCTTTAGTGAATAAATATATAACTTAACTGTCGGTTCTCACATATTCTTTTTTGACCAAATCTTCTGCAATCTTTTAATGAACAAGATGACATTCGAGTTTAATATGCTTTATTCGTTTATGGAAGATTAGATTTAAGGCAATGTGCTAGGCAATTTAAGTTGTCAAAAAACTATATGATCGGTTGAGGATGGCTGACTTCCAAATCCTCCAAGAATTTTTTATCAAGTAATCTTATAACATGTGCTAGCCATAGAGTTATATTCTATTTGGTGGTTGGTTGAGCTAACATTCTTCGGTTTTCTGTTTACTAGGAAATCGGTAATTGTCCCATAAATACAAAATATCTTATTACAGATCTTTTTGTATATTTGTAGTTTACTTAATTTGCATTAGAAAAGGTAATCAATTAGAGTGTGTTTTTGGAGGATAGTAGAACACCTTGTCCTAGCGTCGTCTTTATGTATCTAAGGACTCTATATGTTGCTTGAAGATGAGGTGCATGTGATTTGTCTATAAACTGACTCAAGATGAGGGTTACATAAACTAGATCAAGTCTACTGATGATTAATTAATTCAATCTTCATATAATTTGTTTATAAATTAATGGATCATTTAGAAGGCTTCCATAAGAATGTGTAGGGGTTAAGTTATGTTCCATATTAAAAACAACTATTTTAGCTTTAAAAAATCTAACATCTTTAAGTGTTTTACAATTTATATTTTCTTTTAGAGAGGGGAATACCATTTAAGAACCATGCCAATTATATGCCTAAAAAACATTTGAGTTGGCTAAGATCCTTGAGTTTAACTTGTTTAGACAAGAACTTCTTTTTGCCTATTTAATTTATGGAGTATTGATGCCTAGTAAAATTACATCATTAACATAAACAATGTTTGTTATAAAGTTGCTTTCATGGGTTAGGAAGAATAGTGAATAGTCTATCTTTGATTGTTGTAAACCAATACTCTTGAAGGATAAGGATAGTTTCAAATACCATTTCCTCAAAGCTTGTTTCAAGCTATATAATGACTTGATAAGTTTGCATACTCGAGTCTCCCTCTTTCGTCTGAATTCAGGAGGTGGTGACATATAGACACCTTCTATAATATTACCACACAAGAATGTATTATTAATTAATGTCAAGTTGGTGAAGGTACCATCCTTGATAGCAATAATACTAGATGGAGTACATACATTGACCAGCTTGGCAACATGGATGAAAGTCTCAGGCAAAACTTTTATATGAATATATCATTTAACAACCAATTAAACTTTCTAGTGTTTAATAGTTCCATCAGATTCATTTGTATTAATGAGTTACTTGTCATAGGGTAGTGGTATGAGTGTCCATGTATTATTAACTTTAAGGGTTGGAATCTTAGTGGACATGGCATCACACCATAAAGGATCTTTTATAGCCTATAAAAACTATAAGGTTCTATTGTAAAGGTTAAGGAAGTAGTAAAAGCTTTACGATAAGTGCATAATTTATCATAGGAAATGACATGAGAGATTGTAAGGCATTCTTAAAGTGGTGACCATTTTATAGTTAGATGATGGTCTAGACCTAGATGAGAGGATGTCTTCTACATTAAAGTTTTGAAGGAAAATTAAGACTTTTGGTGGGTCTCTTAGAGATGTGACAAAATGGTAGATGGCAAATTAGGTGGAAATATATGAAGATGTACAATATCGTTAGGTTCATAATTCACTAGTAAAGTAGGTGCTTTGGTGATAGATATGTTAGATTGATTAGTTGTTTTGATGGTAGGTAAAGTATGCTAGTGATAGGGCCATCATAAAAAAGAATGTCTTTAGAGGTGGATCACTCTTAGTGATGATAGGAGTGTGGGGAACTCTATTTCGAAGAAAGTAACTAAGAAAAATGCAACAAATAAGAATTTTTTCAAATTTTGATGGATTTTGGTCATGAATAGAAGTAAACACAAACTTTGAAATACTCATAATTGTGAGTAATTAGTTAATGAATTGGAAAGCAGTTCATAAGTTATTTTTTCTTGTAAAATTTGTATACGTGTATGGTTTATAAGGTATGCAGCTATTAAAATTATTTCTCCTCAAAAGATTTTTAAAAGGTTAGTTTGGAAAGGCAAAGTTTGAATCATGTTCAACAAGTATCTATGTTTCAGTTCAACTATTCCATTTTGTTATGGAGTATGAATATAATTAGTCTGATGAATAGTCCCTGTAGATAAATACTAATCACTAAATGTGAACTCATGACCATTGCCACTATACACTATCTTAACTTTATAAGAGAAGTAGTTTTCAACCATATTAGTAAAATTAATTGTGTATTTGAGTTTTTGATTTGTGAGTCCTTGGATAGACTCATATGCATTTAGCAAAATCATGACTGATGGGAAGAAAATATCAAGCTGCAGAGATAAAAATAATATAGTAATCATTCCAATATTACCATGTAATTTCTTAAAAGGTGTTTGATTATAAATTTTACTTATTGAAAATGGAAATCTAATTTGTTTCTTTAAGGGACATATCAAACAATCATGAGTATTATAATTTTTATTTAAAAAGGAAAATAAAAACATAAACTTTATTTGAAAGATTACGAAAATGTTGGTACCAGGAAATGATGTTAGAGATTGAATTCCATTAAGCTTTTTATGGTTCATCTAAGTAGTAAAGTCCCTCTTGTTTAGTTTTTGTTCTAATAATCTTCCTTAAGTGTAGCTCTCATATCACATAAAACTAGGTAAGAAATAGGACAACACAAAAGGAATGATAATAACGAAAAGAAGATTTAAGTAAAAAATTAGGATATAAAATACTTTCAAGAATTAATTCAGATGAAAACATAAATTGACCAACATATGTTATATTAGTAAGAGATCCATTTGGAAGTTCTACTATTTTATTCTAAATATTCTTCGAAATTGTAAGAAATGAAGATTATAAGCAATATAATTTATTTTTTCACTATTGTTGGCACCCGAAATTTTTTGTTAAATTAAGCACAATAGTTTATGGAATAAGCATGAGATTTGAATTTTTGCCTTAGAATAATTTTTGGGATCATGATAGAATCATTTTTGGAAATTAATTATTTATTACAATATGAGTAAAATTTTATTTCGCTAGTTAGTGAAATAAATGCATAAGAATGAATTGAGGGCATTTTTAGCATGTAACTTAAGTATCAAAAGAGCCTAAACTTATAAGGAAGGGCAAAGTGGACTTTTGGGACTCATTAAGGGTACATTGGGCAAAGGAATTTCTGTCTTGTCATCTTAAAAGAGTGAAAAATGAGAATGGGAGAGAAAAGAAGAGAAAGAAAAGAAGAAGAGAGGTTTCGAAAAAACGTGAAAAGAATAGAGCTTTTAGCTAGGTCACAATTTTTCTGAGGTTTAAAGAGAGAATCTGAGATTACTCAAGAAGGAAAAAAGAAAGAGGAAGGGAAGAACTTTCTTTAGAGCCAAAAATCTCATTAATTGGTGAGGATTCAAGGTAAGTTGTTTTTTTAATCTCTTGGAGTTTTGAAAGGTTTTGGCTCAAAGAGCTTAAGAAATATATGGGTTACGTATTCTAGAATCCATTTTAGTGAATGTGTATTATGGGTTAGTCAAATCTGAATTTCTATTAAATGGGAGTTGTGTCTTTATGAAAGAAATCAAGGAGTTCAAGAGAGGCAAAAGAATCAAGAGGAAAGACATCCGTAAGTCCAATACCTAAGCAAGCGAGGATTTTTAAGGTGGGTTACAATTTTATGATGAAGCAATAAGCCAAAAACATTTTCTTTTAACTTGCATTTGTTTTTTCTTTGTTTGGAGTAGAAAAAAGGTGTATATGTTGCTGCATGTATTAAAAACAAAAATGTTTTCTTTAAAAAGTTGCAATTTTATGAAATCATGTTTTCGGATATGAAAAGCAAGTTTCCAAGAATTGCCATTTTGGGCAGTAAGTATTCAAGATCA
>JANZXR010000171.1:33484222-33499794 GCA_027575705.1 Erythroxylum echinodendron
AGAAGATGTTTTACAATAAGCATAACTTTTGCTGTGGTTACCAGATTTAGGTGTTCTATTTATGGTTTCAAAGAGGGTGTCAAGATCTACAACTTTTATGAATAAAAGCCAATTCTATCTTCTTAGGGATCAAAAATGGAACAGAAAATAGGTATAGATGAAAAATAGAGGAAGCAAAACACAGAAGAAGATGACGTCATCACTGAAGAAACATAGAAGAAGATGACGTCATCACTAAAAAAGTTCGTGAACAGTAACATAGAAGGATTTCATGAACAGTAACATAGAGGAAGTTCATGAACAGTAACATAGAGGAAGTTCATGAACAGTAACATAGAGGAGGTTCATGAACAGTAACATAGAAGAAGTTCATGAATAGTAACATAGAAGAAGTTGGTTCACAGAGGATACAAAACACAGACGATGCATCCTTACAGAGGAAGATGACATCACTCAGAGGAAGATGACATCATCATAGACGGAGTTTGTTTACAGAAGGAGTTGATTTACAGAAGAATATAACGTCACCCAGAGGAAGATGATATCATCATAGACGATACCTCTAAACTTCTAAACATCTTCACTTGTAAAGATCCTAACTTTCGACTCCAATGTCCAAAATTTACATGCTATATATCATTGGAAAGCTAGAAAGATAATCTACAATTTCCAAGAAGGAAACTTCATCCAATATAACCTAGATCAATCCAGATTTTCCTCTTAAGTACAAAGGCAAATTTTACATTCATCCACCAATATACTGCACTCAGTTCTCAACTTCATGAAATTTTGAGGCTCTTAGAGACCGAATTGAAATTCGATTTTCTAGTGTAATTCAAGAAAATAATCATCTCATTTGGATAACTAGAAAAAAAAGTTATGGCTACTAGACCGAAGCACACTCAGTGAACATTTTCCAGATCACTACCACTTTTGTTTCTAAATCTTTTCTTATCACAACTCATACCAAGATCATCTTCTCTACTTCATTTTCAACTTCATATCATCTATACAGATATTAGAGTCCATGATTAATCATGAACACCAATAACAGAACATATATCTATATATATATATAATCTATTCCTTAGAAATAGCATAAGAAATATGTAATATTAATAGGACTCTTAAATACTAGGAAGTTATTCCTTGTGATGATTATATTAAGAGGTTAATAGCTATTTATAAAGAGATTAAGTCCTTCTAGAAAAATGATGAATAAAAAATACATAAAATCAAGATCATTAGTTTGCAAATGAGTTTTTAATAATGCTGACATTACAAGGGTGAAAATGTAAGATATAATGCTTTATTAGTTGAAAAAGTTACAATTGGAAAAAAGAAGTTGACTTCAATGATATATTTTTCTCATGTTATAAAAATAGCTCCATTTTTTTTTTACTTTCTCCTACTTCTATGTATGATCTGAAGTTGGAATAGACATATGTTAAAGCAACTTTTTATAATGTAAACTTAAAGAGAAAATTTATGTAAAAGAACCTAAATGTTTTGTTGTTAAAAAAAAAAGAAACCATATATGCTTACTTAAGAAGTTTTTGCGTATATTGAAATAATCAGTCAAGCAATGATATAATACATTTTGACTTATTTATGATTTGTTATGATTACTCATGTAATAAGTATGGTAATTGTATTTATTAAAAGAGATTTCTTCATGGGTCATTGCTTATTTACCTTTGTATATTGATGGCATGTTTATTGTAGTTAAGAAAATATTTGAAGTTAATTGATTAAAATCCTTGTTAAGTAAAGAGTTTAAAATGAAAGATTTTGAGGCTATAAACAAAATTCTAAGTATAAATATCTTTTAAAACAAAGAAAAATGAAGGTTATATCTCATTTATATTCATAAGATTTTTAATATAATAAATACCACACTCACTCACCACAAATAAATTTTGATGTTGATTACATATCTTAGGTTCTATTCTCTAATGTAGTTGGTAGTATTATGTGTACTTTGGTATACACTTGTCCTAATATTTCACATATTATTAGCATTATTAACATACATATGTCTAATCTTATAAAGGAGCATTGACATATTATTAAGTGGATTCCAATGTACTTATAAGGTAGTATAAATACATGTATAAAGTTTAGTAAGAAAAAAGAAGGTTTACTTGACTTAGATTATAACAATATCATGACAAGAGGAATTCCTTTGCTAGTTATCTATTTTCTATTAATGGTTGTGTAATTAGTTAGAAAACAATTTTTACATGTTATATTTGTGCTCAGTACTATAGAAGAAGAGTATATAGTTGTTACAAAAGCTTTCAAATAAGCTATTTGGTTTAGATGTTTAATTACTAAATTGAAATTAATTTCTAAGGTCATATTTGTTCATTATGATAGTCAAAGTCAATACAGCAAAAAATGCTTTAGGAAACAGACAAAAGTGTAGCTATAAGTACAATTATTGTTGCCTTTTTATTAAGGTAATAGAATTCATTTCATTACAAGAAGTGATTCTGCAATAAGTATAAGGCAATAGATTTTTTGATTAGGAAACAAAATAAAAAATGTTTCTTTAAGTTTTGGCTAAGGCAATATATTAGTTTCAAACCATAACAACAATGTTAAATAGATATTGCAACACTTTTAATTCTTTATAAGGCAACAAAGTAAAATTTTTTAGGCAACAATAAAAGCAACAATTTATTCATTTATTACCAATACCATTTAACGTAAAATCAAACTCTTTTCATTATGTAGGCAACATCCATATATACATTAAAAGAAATATATAAATATTACAGTACATCTTAATTGCGTACATACTATCAAATGTAAAAGATGAAAAAATAGTATTTATAGATAATATATAATCCAAAAGATCTTGTAAAATTCAATATTTTAACATATTCAAAATACAAAAGCAAAATATTCCTAGTTAAAATATTCATCTATAATGTCGTCCACCATTCCATATGGAATATAGGTGAATTAATATAAATACTAAACAAACCCAATATGTATGGGCGATCCAAAATTCTTTACCAGATACCTCTTTGTCCACTCCTGATCATCACCATCCTACAAAAAAAAAAAGAAACAAAAAGTATATTAGAATTGTATAACTACTATGCTCACAAACAAGTTGATATTTCTAAAAATGAAATACTAACTACTTTATTGTGACATCAATTTAATCAAAACAAATAATATAGTCTGAAAACTAACAACATAATGATTCAATTCTCTTAATGAACAAATTCAAAAAGCATAAACATAAGTAGTTGATCTCAACAAAAAAGATAACAAAATGATATACAAAAACAATGAATTAAGGAAATTTGTTACCTGATATTTTTCATGTTGATATGTATGGTTTAGAGAAATAGAAGATTCTTTTCTTGATTGATTAGGTGTAATCAATTTATGAAGCATGTCTATTTCAGTGGTGTTACTTGCCCAAGCTAAGATTGAATGAGGGAGAACATTTGTTTCATCATTTCTTTCTATCAGCTTTATCTTGTTCTAGTTGCTTTTTCATTTCCAAACGTTCAACTCTCTTATTCTAATTCCTTTCTCATTCTCTCCTTTTTAACTTCTACTTTTTGGTTCATCTCTTCTTCTAATGCAATCTTGATGGAATGCAAATACTTATTAGGAACTTTGTATAAGGCTTCACTCCTAGACCTCGCTTCATTGTGGGATTTCAAACCGGGTGATGATGATGATGATGATGATGAGATGCTTTCACACCCCTTTAACAATGTTTATTATGTCCAGGCCTTATTAATCCAAAATCAGCTACAACTTTATCAAGCTTTTCACTATCATTTTCCTTTTGCACTTCCTCAATGCAAGCCTACAGAAGAAAATTTGCACTAACAATAATGAATACAAGCATCATATATGATTACAAAAAACTAACTATAATTCCAGTTATACTCGAAATAACTCATTTTAACAAGAAAAAAATCAACAATATACAAAACTAATAAATTGGAATCAAAAACACTTGAAATAAGAAATAAATTTAGGCATTTCAACAAAACCAACATTACTTACAATTTTCTCCCTTATAGCTTCAATAAATTGCTTGTACACTTTTCCAGGCTTTCTTTTATAAATTGCGATATACTTTTCAGCATTAAAGAATGGAGTTTTATCCTCTCTTTTATTTTGTTATCTATGGAAACAATTGTTATTTATAATTTAGAAGTAATTTCGAAAATTAAAGCAATTTCTTAATAGATTATAACTTATTAGAGAAGTTACCAACTTAGCATAAATACTTGCAAAGCTCTTAGGACTAACTGTATGCATTTTAGTTTGTTGTTTTCTATTTTTAATATTTGTTTTAGCAATTTGCTACACATTGAAGCTTTATATTAGTTAGATATCATATAACTGATTTGTAAAAAGTAATAATAAATATCATACTTTCACATTTAGGTGGTTCCAATAAGAAATGAGATCCTCAAAGACTTATTTGTTTATATAGTTAGGACGATTGGCCATTCTTTCTGCATCTGTCGTCTACTGTTTGAAATGCTTTTAGTTCACTCTACATTTATAAAGTCTCCATGCATCTCCAACAGTTTTCAAAGTCCATTGTTTACCTTCTACTAGCAGAATATATCTTTTGTGCAATGTAACAAATACTTATTCAAATTTCATAAATCAAAACTGAAAGGAGTATTAAGATAATGATTTCCCACATTAACATATTCCTAAATAGGTTCTTTAGGAATCTTTAACCAATTAACATGAGATGCAAGATTTTGTTTGGGAGCTACAGTACATAAGAAAAGCGTGAATTCAGTCAACGTCTTCTCATTCGGACCAATCGCCTGATTAAGAGCATTGAAAAAAATGGTTTGCATTGTTCCATCGATCTTTCATGAACCTCCTTGAACAAATTTAGACCTCTTCCCTTCTTCTTCACAAATTCTATATTCAAAATAATTATTAATGTTAATATACATAAGAGACATTTTTTAAATAGTATAATATAAGATTACCTTTGCATTGTGCAGTAGCAATTTGTACCATATCCGTGCTTATATCATATCCATTATCTTCTACTACATTTTCATGTGGTTTAGATTGTTTTTCCATCATTTTAGTTATTACTCCTTTCCACCTTAGAAAAGCATACTCTTTTTGGCCAATCCCTTCCCCTAATTCGCTTCCGCTAAATTTTCATGTATATCATCCCCTTCATTTACTTGTTCCATTTATGGATGTTACTGAGCAAGTTTTTTGTTCTTTCCACCTTAAAAAGTTATTAGCACTACCTGAAGAACATAAAGCTTGCGTTCTGTCATTCGTCTTAGAGGATTGGTCCTTTCCTTTCTATTAAAATTTGTCACAATTAAAACCAATGGAGAAAAATTAAATTACAAGTTTTTTAATATATATCAATATCAAAAAATGCATTCACATTACAAAGAGGATTAAAATGAACTATTTATATGGTAACTATAAGCAAACTAAATGTAATAGTAGAATAATCAGAAATATATTACTAAAGTAAATGAGAAAACTGGTAACTTTTCTTTGATAAATTAACCTTGGTATTCACTATTCTCCAAATGCTCTTCCTTTCTATATGACAGATCAAATGAATCTTTTAGTTCATAAGCATAAGTCTTCTTCTGTTGGTTTCTTACAAAATTAACTATAGACCTTGGTGCAACACATTTGGTCGTATGTGTTTGCTTATTCTATTTTTTCATTGTGAAGACCTATTAAAATAAAGAATATTGTTGGTAAGAACCATATATAAATAATTATATTAGTAAAGTGTATTTAAACATATAGTAATAAAATTTTCTTTTTAATAGATAAAGAAAAATAAATAAGGATCTTCTATAAAAAAAAATAATTGATCATTATCCATCCAATCCCAGTCAGTTTCATCAAAGTCTAAATCATCTTCTTCATCATCACTTTATGTTTCTATATTTAAGATATTAAAAGGTATGTCCACAGTGTCTACAGTTAAATCTTCTCTAGACCAATTAGGGTCTATGTTACCATTATTTCGAAAGAAATCACTGAAATAGTCATATCGTTCTCCCCATTATGTTTCTTCAACATTTTCATTATCATCCAAAGGTACATCAAACTGATACTTAGGCACCTTCTTCTCCACATAATAATAACCTTCCTCAATACAATCAGCTACATAAAACACTTGATCAACTTAGCTTCCCAATATAAAAGGATCATCTATAGAACATAACTTTTTCAAGTTTACTCAAGTAAGCCCATAATCATCTTTCTCCTCTTGATACTAATAACATTTGAACAACACTACACTAAATTGTCCCTAGTAATCCACTTCAACAATTTCCTCTATTGCTTCATAGTAAGTTACATTTCCAATGGTTGGATTTTGGTCTCTAGAACTTGCAAAACTGGATTTAATGTTGTCAAAGAGACTCCACTATTTTGACTCTTACACCTAGCGTCCCATTTTTTAATCATAAACTTGTATCCATTAATAACATAACCTAAATTTTTCCTTTCCACATTGTTAGGGCCTTTTGAAAAACAACAAATATGACTTAGGTTGTCGTTACAAGATATCAACTTATTGTGAAACCATTGAGGAAACTCACTGGAATGATCTTGTGCCCTTGCCCATCGACTTCTTTTACTGCTTGCCTCTTTTAATTTTTTATTCTCCCTAAAAAGAATGATATATGTTAACTAATATGATGGGAATAAAAAAATTGATCTTATGATGGATAAATAATCTATGTGAACCTGACCTAACGTACTTCTCAACATCTTTCTCATTTGAATTAAATATAATGTATCGATAAGCTTGATGTAATGTATTTAAGGCGGTGGTTGGTTCACGTGGGGTAATGGTAATAGGAATAGAAATAAATATAATAAGGAATAAGAATATATATAGTCATTATAATTATAATGGTTAGTTAGGACGAAGGAATAATTACCATTGCCATTTATTTGGTTTGTTGAAATCTTGAGAAATATATTCTAATTAAATATATAATTATGTTGTTTTACAAAAAATACAAAAATAAAAATTTGTTAAAATTTTGTTTTACATCAAATATTAATATATTCTAATTAATTATATTTAATTAATTATATTGTTTTTGCTCAAAAAGGAAAAATAAAAATTATTTAAATTTTATTTCAATTGTGTATATATTCTAAGTAATTACATTTAATTTTAATATATTCTAATGAATTATATTGTTTTACTAAAAAATTAAAATTAATTAAATTTTTATTTTATATCAAATTTTAATATATTCTAATTGATCATACTTAATTTTAATATATTTAATTAATTTTTTTGCTAAGAAAAAAATTTGTTAATTTTTGTATCAAAATTTAACAAAATTTAATATATTTCAATTAATTAATTATATTTAATTTTAATGTATTCTAATTAATTATATTTAGAATATATTTAATTTTAATTAATTATATTTAATATATTCTAATTAATTATATTTAATTAATTATATTATTAGCTAAAAAAAGTGAGGAATGACTTTCATTCCTCACATACTTGGGGGATATGAAGTAAGCCCCAAAAATCATATTTCAAAATGTTGTTTTTGCATTGAAAATATATAGTCAACTGATGTTTTTCATTCTCATACCCATTAATGTCTTCCAAACCTATGAACCAAGCACATTCAAGTCTAAATTGACAACTTTGCCTTTCTTTTGCCCTTTCCCTCCAATAAGATGACTAACTTTTGGGAAAATGTAGAAGATACGTTAACAAGATTTGTATTGTCGTTGTGTTCCATATGCCTATTATATTTTTTCTCACCTTATGATGTATATAAATACAATAAAAATTTGCACATTCTTTAGCTAAATATCCTTCAACTATCGAACCTGTTGGTTAGCTTTTATTAAGAACAAATATTTTTAGCCTACCTAAATGCCTCTCAACAAAGTACATAGAGTGACAATGCACTTGCCCAATATATTTTATTTGCTTTCAAAAATGAATTGGTAAATGAACCATGATGACAAAGAAACAAGGTGGAAAGATTGTTTCAAGTTGACGTAGTACTTCCACAATTTCCTTCTCCATATGCTCAAAATCTCCTGGCTTAATGACTTTACTGCATACCCCTTTGAAAAAAGCACCTAACCTACTTAAAACAATTGTAACTCTTTTTGATAGTGTTTTCCTTACAGCAAATTGGAGTAAGTGTTGCATAATCACATCATGACTTTTATATCCTGATATTTTTCTCTTATTAACATCAACACATCATACAATATTTGATGCATGACCTTGCGGTAGTTTCACATTCTTTAAAACTGAACAAAAGTTTTTTTTTTCCTCTGGGTCACGTAAAAGCAGGTCCTAGCTAGTGACACATAAGAGTCAACTACTTTGATAGGTTGTAAATATTTTTTAATCCCCTTTTCTTTCAAATCAAACCTTGCATTAAGATGATCTTTTGACTTCCCCAAAATCTCTTACAAAGTTCCTAAAATATTATCACATACATTTTTTTCAATGTGCATCACATCAAGATTATGTCGGCACCCATTATGCTTCCAATAAGGTAATTCAAAAAATATATCCCTCTTCCTCCAAGGATTATCACTTGGTATTTTTTGTTTATTTTCCTTCCCAAACACATTATGATAACCATTAATAAGCTCAAATGCATCAGATCCTTACTAAGGAATTGGTGATTCTCCCAACTGTATGTCATTATTGAATGATCTCCTATTATGCCTCTAAGGATTATTTCTATCCAAAAATCTTCGGTCATTGAGATAACAAGTCTTTTTACTATGCTTAAAATATTGAAAGCAAGTTTCATAATGACAATTAGGGCATGCTAACTTTTCCTTTATACTCCATCCAAAGAGCATTGCATATCTTGGAAAGTCACTAATTGTACATAACAAGGTTGTATGCATACTAAATGATTCATTAGTTGAAGCATCATACGTCTTTATCCCAAACTCCCACAACTCTGTCAGCTATTTAATTAACAGGTACAAGAAAACATCAATATCCCTTCTAGGAGAAGCCAGGCCATGTATAATTGAAGACAATATCAAATTTTCTGAATTTAGACATCTCCATAGTGCTAAGTTATAGCTTGCTACAATTATGGGCCATGTACTATGTGAAACAGTCATTGGGCAAAAAGGATTAAATCCATCACTAACAAGAGCTAATCTGACATTACAAGGATCTCGAACAAAATTATGGCATAATGAGCCAAAGTCTTTCCAAGCTTGGCCATCAGCAAGATGCCTTAAATCACCATCTTTAGGACGCTTCTTATTATGCCATTTCATGAATTCAGTTAATTTTAGACACATGTATAGATGTTGCAACATTAATTTTAACGAAAAATATCTCAACACCTTGGCTGGAATTTGCTTTACGTTTGAGGTTTTATAATGATCTATTTCATCTTCACTATTACAGCTTTGTTTCCACCTAGATACACCACAAACTCTACAACTGGTTGCTTTCTTATCATTTCCCCAATATAAAACACCATCATTGGGACATGGATGTATTTTTTCATAGTGAAGTCCTAAATCCTTTAAAAGTTTCTTTATCGCATTAAAAGATTCAGGAATCTTTGTACTGGAAAAGGCCTCTTTAAATATCCCTATGAGATATATATAAGTTGCATTACTAATTCCATAACTATACTTAAAAAGATATATTCGAATGGTGAAAGAAAGCTGAGAAAAACTTTGACAACCAAGATATAATTCTTGTTTTCCTTCCTCTACCAACTTAAAAAACTTCTTAGCATCAACATTTAGACCATTACTAACTCTTTCATAGTTGTTGGTACTTTCATATATATCTCTAAATGTGTCAAAGTAATAATACATACATATTATCATGCATAGACCTTCTATCAAATTCATTATCATCATCCATATCCACATTTTCATTAGTTGATCCTTCCTCATTAAATTCTCAACCATCATATCTTGGAGCAAATCCATTAACAATCAAATGATCATATGTAACATTTCTTCTATACCAATAACAATTGCAACATTTCTTGCATGGACATAAAATTTCATTCCTGTTAGCCACCTTAAAAAAAGCTTTTTTAAGAAAATGATCAACCATACTCATATATTCATCACTATATCTGAGAAAAGTCATCCAATGCCTATCTCTCTTATCCATTGCTAGCTAACTATTCATCAAAGTAACATATACAATATGAAATATGTTAACAACCAAGAAATATTACATACACCATTTGTTAAATAAATATAAAAGTAAAACTTGTAGTTACAAAACCCTAAGGATTGTAAAGAATTCAAGAGAAACCTATAGTTATTCTTTGCAATTAAAAAAATTTATATAAGAGACACTATTCATTAGAGATGAAATAAATGATCCATTTTTAGAGAGAGTTACACCGTTTTGAAAAAGTACAAGCCAAGGACACTGGCATGTATAAGATGAATTAATATGCCTATTAACTCTGCTTTTGTTGCAATTAACATGGAAAGAACTATCAACCCCAATGAATGTTTTCGTGTGTGTTATACGTGACCATGTTATTCCCATGCTTATTGCAATCCCTCTCTTAAGACATAATAAAGGGTCACAAAATTCAGATCTGATGCTCAATAAGACGAAGATGTATAAGATGTATTAATATGCCTATTAACTATGCTTTTGTTGTAGCTAACATGAACGAAACTATCAACTCCAATGAATGTTTTCATGTGTGTTACATATGACTATGTTATTCCCATGCTTATTCCAGTCCCTCTCTTAAGACATAATAAAGGGTCACAAACTTCAGATCTGATGCTCAATAAGATGAAGACTTGAGATCTCATGCTCAATAAGACAAAGACTCATAGAAATTAGTTTTCACGTATGATAAGAAGTAGAGTCGTAAGCATACGATGTCACACTTGATAATATTAATATCTATAAATTTACCTTCTATCTGTCAAAGTACTTTAGTTAAATGGGGAAAATATTTAGATTGCTGTCAGGAGATACGTATATATGCTTACGTCTGTGTACTAAATAGAACTCCCGATACTATGGCTTTTTAACTTCTTTTGTAGCATTAGAAATAAAAATTCCTTTTAAATGGAAATCATGCTCTTCATAACATTCAACGTTCATTCCTTTATCCATACAACTGATATTTCCATTTACGTTTATTAAAACTCACACCCTGCCTGAATACGATGAGGGAAAAAAGAGTGAAAACAGAACAATAAAAACAGCCGAAATCAGGCCTGTAAGAATGCTACCTGTTCGTGAACGGTCCTACACCAAAGGATGTCGCCTTAACCCTACCTGTACATGACAGCACAAATCTCCTGTTAAGTGACAACAGAACATTACACCAACAGAAGAAGGCAACGTAAGTGACGTACAACACCTGTAAGTGAACGCTTGATGTACGTGAATGCTACACCACCAACTTAACGTGAACTTACTCTACCCCAAAAGCTTGGCACCTCTTCATAGCCTCCAAAGCGTCATCTACCAACCAGGGAAAGTTGAAAAGTCTTATACATTGGCGCCTTGTACGTCTCCCATAAGCTTTATTAATGTCATTTTTTTCTCCAATGTTATAAAGAGCGTAAAACTTTCTATATATAAATATATATATATATGTATATATAATAGAATAGTAATACCTTAATTGTTATTATTTTGGACAAAAATTACCCATTTCAGTTTGATCTGCCTTGATTTAGCTCGAGCCTGATCCAACTAGATTTAAATTTTAAAAATTTTTAAAATGATGTTATTTTTTATTTCTAAAAATCAAATAATATTTTTAATTGAGTTTGTTTATATTCGATTGTGCTCGGGCTCAAGTAGAACTTAGACCTAAGTGTGTCTGAGTTCAAGGCTACTTATTGTAACTCTTAATGGATTAAATTGTTGCTTATATGAAATTTTATAGCATCAACATTTTAATTTTGTTGCCTTTTAAAATGTATGGCTACAAATTACTATTAGCATTGCGTATAATATTACTAAAAGTCACGCTTTAAAAATCGATGCATCATATTAGTTTTAATTAACACATTTTTAAACTATTGCAAATATATCATTGCTTAAAGCACTTTGTGCCATAAAGAGTCATCTATATTTGACTAAATATTAAATATTTTATGAGAGGACGAAATAGATTAATGTTAGTATTATTTTGTTAGATATATTATTTATTACGGTGATATTATTATGAAGAAAATTAGTAGTATAGATAATTTAACAAATATGATGGTCAAGTATCATGAAATTTTAAAGTCAAAGGTTAAATTTAGTTAGAATTTTTAAGAATTGAGAACCATGTGTAAAGCGTATTTGAAGAGGAGGAATCTCTGTTAAAGGCATTATGTAATTCAAGTGTAGAGATCTGATACGATGACTTGAATATCGAAGAAAATTTTATTAAAAAAAAGTAATATTAAATGAGTTTATTTATATATAGACAGTTTTTCTACCCATACAACACTACACCTGGTACATTAGTATTTATTACATTTTAACGTGGGAAGGGAGGCTACCTTACATATTAGAACGTCATTTATAATTTTTACTTTTAAGTCGTCAAATATGTTTTCAAATTGTACACGTTTTGTTCTTTTTTTGTCAATTTAACTACCACCAGGCTTGCATTTACTCGACGATCAATTCATAAGCTTAGGAGGTTTCGAAATCTTATTGGCCGACATGGAAAGGACTATCTCTGATCGATTGCCTCCATTATCATAACATGCATGTTCTCCTTTTTCTTTTTGACATCGAAAAGCATAAAGTTTGCAGTAACAATATGATGATTGGTGAGTAACTATAACCAATATCATTATGTTTTCCATCTTGTTAGAATCTTGCTGCGCATATACAGTATGAATATTTTAATTGGGAGAACAACGTTGTTCGCCTAATGATATTGAACATATTTCATCTCAGTAATTTGGATTTGAATATAGGAAACTCGAATATTTGCCGATAACGATACAAGTGTTTCGAACCCTCATTACTAACCATTCATAGAACCAGGTGAATTTAAAATGTCCAAACCAGCGTCCACTACCTTGTCTTGCATTGGAAAACATTATCTGATCTTCACAATTCAAGTTCTGATAAACTCAAGTGCCCAATCAATTGCGTGGGGCCAATCATCATGTTCCAACAAGGTAGCTAGTTACGTAGGATCGATTCATTCCTTCTTGGAAGGCAAACAAAGCATGAACCTCCAACTCTATTGCATCTATAAATGGCAAAACAAATTAGCGACCACATTGTAACCCCCCCGTTACGACAACCTAGCTAAGTAAGCCACGTTAGTGTTCTTGTCAGTACCAATTGCTACGATATCCTGGCATGTGATATTTTAAACCACGATTTGATGCCATGTGATTGGGCAACCGGGGGATCGTAGATTCCTATTAAGAGGAATACTGAACCTTAATCGAAGACCACCGTTACCGATACCACCCCTTTTATCATCATCACCATTAGCTTTACCAGATCCCTCAATATTGAGAAAAATCACGAGCAATGTCAACCGTTAAGAACACTGTACAATCCCCGACATCAATGAATTCTCCCCAATCAACCGATTATCAAGGGGCACTCACCTCGTGGCCGTGTTAATTTGATAGAACTGATTAATAAATGCGTCCCAGATATAATTATCAATGTTTTAAAAATCGAACTGAATCGGGCATCGAACTAGTCGAATGAAAGATTTAAGGTTTAGAGGTTCAATCGGTAGTGAACTGTTATAAAACCGATATATAATAAATAAGAAGTAAAATTTATAAAAATAACTTTAAGATTCTAACTAACAACTTCGACTTTTTAAGGTTCTCGGAGCAAAGTTTGCTTCTTTTGAAGCCAAATAAGAAGCTCGTTCATTTTGAAAAAAAAAACTTTGTTAATCTTTGTTTTGTACCAATTATTAAAATAAATCACCTAACTAATCATTCACTTCAATGCAAGTATTACTATCTAAATTATTTAATAAATATGCAATTTAAAATTAAATATGAAAATTAATTCAAATGATTAAATTTAGAATCTTTGGATTATACGATAATTAATTTCATTCAAAGCTTCTTTTAAAATTTACTTTAATTACAAATTTGAGATTAAATATTCAAATTTCATCAAATTTGGATAAAAATTTGAGATCAACATCGAGTTTAACAATTCTTCTGAACTGATTAACTGTATAATAAATGAATTATATTAAATTCAGGTTGACCCAAAGTTAAAAGTTAGATTAAAATTGAATGAAAATCTAAAAAAAAATCATAAATATTTCCTTTTGAATAAAAGAATTATATCGATTAATGTACCAACTTACAACGCCTGTACAAAAAGTCAGATACACAAAGTGACTATACTGAGAATACTACTTCTATGCCTCTTCAAATTCCAAGAAACCTGTGAAGACAAAACTCTTCAAAGGACAAGCGATCAGCTGCAGAAGAAAAGCAAACAGCGGATTAGTCCAGAAATGATCCAAAATAGCATCAAAGATCTAAACAATCAGAGTTGATGTGTCTATTTCCTAAACTTGGATCTGCAGAAAGTAATCTTGAGCACATATCAACACAGTCTGGATGTAACCCAGGAAGGATAAGTTTGGAGAATGGAAGATGCTGACATGATTTGATATTCCGCAACAACTGATGTGAAATAAATTCAAAGAAAATTTGAGTACTATGAAGGATTTCTGAATTCTCAAACAAAATTAAGAAATCAAAGTCCTACCTGAAGATTACTCCTACCATAAAAAGGTGGGTAACCATTAAGAAGCTAAAAAAGAATGGCACCAAGGCTTCACATGTCAACCTGTAAGTAAAAAGCACCACTTCTTTAACATTTTCAAGCTTTAGACCATAAAAGCAGCAAGAACCAACTACACCTCTACCTTATGATCATATCTTCGGAATTAAAGAACCTCAAGAGCCATGTAAAATGGAGACCCACATACTATCTCTACATAGCAACCTAGAAGCACACTCCAGATCTATCCAATAAGAAGAAATTGAAAAGCTTAACATGAAACATATGTCTGAAGTGCAGGGTATTGAAAGAAGTTACCTTGATAAACCAAAATCAGCTATTTTGAGTAGCATGTCACCTCGTGCCCAGATAATGGAATGTTCTAAAGCAACAAAAAAGAATCAAACAAGTTAATTCAGACAATGATCAACAAGAAAACACATTGGTGATCACAAACAATTGGCTTAACATGTATGACACCTGTGGTTTTAAGTCTCTATGCAGTAGTTAATGTATATACAAAACTTCCAACCCAGTCCCTATGTGGATGAAACAATTGCAACACTCAAGTTTCAAACAAGCAATAACACAAGTAAGTGGAAGTCATCAAAGACACCTACTGAGCTAAAGCATGAATCATTTGGCAATCTTCCCATCAACTCTTCCATGGAATTTAGTATAAGAGGCTAGATCTCCTCCGTCACAAAACTCTAGGACAAGGAACACATAACTTCCAACCTAGGAGTCAAGAGAATTTAAGCTTCTAGGACTATTTCCAAAACTGTTGAAAGACCTTAAA
>JANZXR010000171.1:33519820-33543055 GCA_027575705.1 Erythroxylum echinodendron
GGGCGTGCTTTGAAACAGCAGAGAAAATAGGACACAGAGAGAGAGAGAGAGAGAGAGAGAGAGAGGGAGGGAGGTTAAGTTTGGGTGGTATTGTTGTTGTTGATGAGTTGTTAATAGCGATACGATCCAAGGGAAGCGTAGAGAGATAGATTCCAGCATTTGGCATTGGTTTGATTGTTGTGGGCTTCCCTTGTTTTCAGCTCTTTGCTTCTTCTTCTGTTTCTCACGTCTCTTATTAAGTTGCCCGCCCTTCTCCTACTGGTTTAAGGAGTCAACACAGAAATTGGAAATAGAGTTGGTTCTTTCTCTTCTGAAACTCTCTGGTTTACAAGGAAGACAAATTAAGTAACAGCAATGGAGTGGAGTGCGTATATGGATGAGTATGAGAAGCTTGTCACAAGGATGAACACTCCCAGGTTCGCTTTTATCCTTCTGAATCTTTCAGTCTTCAGCTTTGACTTAGTCCGTAATCTGTTCCTTCTCAACCATCTTCGTGTATTTCTTTTCCAAGTCTTATTGCCTCTTTGTTCTGGTTTCATTTGCTCGTCCGATTCGTCACTTTTCTTATGGATCAATATCTCTTAGGCTTTGTCTGGTACACTCAGCAAATTCTTGCTCAAAGGTCGTCTTTCTTAGTTTGTCTGAAAATCTTTCTTCCGACCCAGATCGGATATCTTGTGATTCAAGTCATTGTTTTGAAATTTTGACATTTTACCAAGATTCATGTACAAAAAAATTAAAAAATAGGTTCGATTTTCCTTTTAAAATTTCATTCCAAATTATTTGTATTTTGTCAAAATTCTACCCCATGTAGTAGCACTCGCCAATCGCTTCCCTACATGTATGGATGGATGTTTATTTTCAAAATACGTACATATTTGTTTCAATTTTGAAAAATAAAACCCCAGAGGGAAAATAATAATTACACCGACTTAACCTTGCTTTACTTTTTCGGTGCAGGGTCGTCATTGATAATGCCGTTTGCCCCACTGCGACAATTGTCAAGGTAACCCTTCCACGAAACCATTTCCCACTTGACAGGTTTCATTCAGTAGTTGACTTCTTCACCTAAAAGTTTGGCCATCATTTCTTGTCTCTGCTCACTATCAGGTTGATAGCGCTAGAAAACATGGAATTTTGCTCGAGGCAGTTCAAGTCCTCACCGATCTAAACCTGTTTATTAAGAAGGCTTACATTTCCTCTGACGGAAGATGGTTCATGGATGGTAATCTTTATTTTCTGTTTTATGTTTCGAACTTGTGGGTATTTTTAGAGTTCTCGGTTTATAACGTTGTTTTTGTCTGTTGGGTATGCAGTGTTTCATGTGACTGATGTAATGGGGAAAAAATTGACGGATGAGAGCGTTATTAATTACATCGAACAGGTAGGCATCGTACAACGTATGCGTTTTTTAATGTAGACAAAGAGTTCATTGTTTAAGTTTGAGGCGTAACTGATAATTGATTGGTTTCTTATGCTTCGGTATTTATAGTCATTAGGAAGCATCCATAATGGCAGAACCAAGAGTTATGATGGTCTAACGGCTTTAGAACTAACCGGCACTGACCGTATTGGCCTTCTCTCGGAGGTATTTGCTGTACTAGCTGACCTACAGTGTAACGTGGTGGAGGCTAAAGTTTGGACTCACAATGGCCGGATTGCTTGCTTAATCCATGTAAATGACTGCAACTCCGGAACCCCAATCGAGGACTCGCAGCAGATTGATAGAATTGAGGCTCGGTTAAGGAATGTTCTAAAGGGGGATAACGATATCAGGAGTGCGAGAACTTCGGTTTCCATGGCAGTGACCCATACGGAAAGGAGGTTGCATCAAATGATGTTTGCTGATAGGGATTATGAGAGAACGCCCATTTTGCAACATTCTGCGGAATCTCCTGCAGTGACCGTACAGAATTGGGTGGAGAGAGGCTATTCAATTGTGAATGTTCAATGCAAGGATCGGAGAAAACTTTTATTTGATGTTGTTTGCACCTTGACAGACATGGAATATATTGTGTTCCATGCCACCATCAACACAGCGGGAGACGGTGCGTATCTGGTAAGTTTAAGGGCCAATGTCTTAATTTTATGTGTGTATCGGTACGTGGTTTCTTTTTTGAAGTGATGTTTGTTTAATACTTCGTGCAGGAATTTTACATTAGGCATACAGATGGGACCCCTATTAGCTCTGAACCTGAGAGACAACGAGTAATTCAATGCTTGCAAGCAGCAGTTATGAGAAGAGCATCTGAGGTAATTATTCTGTTGAGCATTGATTCCTCGCTGAATTAGTTGCTTATTCACTTGGTAGGCGTGTGTCTTGCAAATGTTAACTGGAACGATATAATTCCATTTTCAGGGTGTGATGTTAGAATTGTGCGCATCGGATAGACAGGGCCTATTGGCGGATGTGACGAGAACATTTCGTGAAAATAGCCTCAATGTGACAAGGGCTGAGATATCAACCAAGGCGGACATGGCTCTGAATGTATTCTATGTAACTGATGCAATTGGTAACCCGGCTGATCCTAAGTTAATCGAATCAATTCGACAAAAGATTGGACTGAGTAACTTGAAAGTGAAGGAATTGCCAGCACTGGATTACCAAGGAGAAGCAGAAAGAGAAAAGCAAGCTGTTGGGGTTGCTGGGGCAGCGTTATTATCACTTGGAAGCCTATTTAGAAGGAATCTATACAATTTGGGATTAATCAGATCATATTCTTAAAGGTGAAGGATATAAAGAGGGAATTTGGGTTAGGGAGAAGATTTGGTGTTCTGCGGTGGCATATTATTCTTTGCTTCGGGGTTGGCCTTGTGATCTGTACATAAAGGTGGAAGATTTGGTGATAGTAAGTAGGTTGTAGTTGGGTTTGGTTGGTTGGATAGATAGATAGAGACATAGATTGAGGGTTCCACCATATTGATTTGGGGTACCGAAGGAGAAGCTAAATATCAGAAGCAAAAGCGTGTTGGTGGAAGGTTGTGAATTATTACAAGTTTGTTGGTGGCTAATAGAAGTAAAAATTAGGAAATCAAATCGATGGCCTTCATACACGTCGCAACAGTTTGTACATAAACCATCTTTTAAATATATAAATTTTAATGGTTGACCTGATTATTTTTCCAAATGTGCTCCTTCCCTCATCCTTTCAGCTGGAGGGACTAAAAAGATACACATTGCAAAAGTTACGAACGGACTGCAGTATATGCTTCTACATTCTCGTTGATAATTTGAATCCAAACTCAAGAGCGTTTATTTTACGGGCCAGTTGGCAACAAACTGTAATATGCCTGACCTGACAATTGTACAGCGGCAGTGAAGTTATTACGCTTTTGTTGCTAGCAAATGATAATAGAGGGCTTAAAAGGTCTAATATGACGCTTCTAGTGTATCGTCGGGGTACAACGGCGATAGCAAACGCCGGCCACCGACTTGAAAACGTCAAAGTCCAAAATTGCCGCGCGACTTGGGAGGTTTGTGACTGTGGCTGTCTACGACGAAAAGTTTCGACTTAATTGAGCGAGGAGTTACTATGAGAGAGGAAACAAATGCTTTCATGAGTTCATGTTCTATGCTATAGTTTCAATTACCTAATAATACTTTAAAAGAGACAAATGGATTGTACAACTGTTTGGCCCTTTTTTTTCAAATTTCTTGTATACATAATCTCTAGATCCATCCAGCAAATGGTTATAAATCTTTTTGTAGCTTTCCACTAAATGTCCCTACCTCTATGAGTTGGAAAACAGAGTCAATAGACGGAAGTTTAGACAACCAGCGTATGCGTGACTGGAATTTACCATTATTGTCTATTTAATTCTTGAAACTGCTCATTTCCTGTATACATTTATTAAGATTGTCAAAATAACAAAAGCAAAGAAAGACAAATATCAAGAGTCAAGATTGCCACCTATCTTTAAATTTTTTCCCAACAATTAATCTTAATTAACCTTTTCACCACAAAAACTTAAATTATTATTAGTTTTATATATTCACTAATACACCTCTTCAAATAAAAATTTTTTGAGCTTAAAATTTACACAGGTTCATTCTACTTTATGCTGAATAATAAGTGGATAGTAAAATTTGAACTTATAATCGCTTAGTCATAAAGGCTCTGATATCATGTCAAGCTATTATTTTACCACAAAAATTTAAACTATTGTGTGAGGCTAACTTTAATTAGTTGTATATATTTACTAACATTAAATACCATTTTCCTGAACGCTGTTGTTAGATAATTTTCATCTCCTGATTTTGTTTTCGTTTTTTTTTTCAAATTTTGTATGTACAAGGCATCTAAATCTGACCGGAAACTTTTCATTACGGATAAATTAGTTTTGATTGTGGAATTATGCAAATCAAACTACCGTTCGGGGTTTTAAGAACATTTTATTCCATTAGAAAAACGACTTCAAAGTTTAAGAAATTGCATTTAATGCTTGTTAGAAAAATGACAGCGTTATGATGGGTTTGTGGTGAATAGGCAGGGCTACTAGATAAAGGCATATTTTCAAATTCAATGCTAAGATAAGTGGTCCATAAGTGCAATTCAATTTATTTCGTCAGAATTAGACGTTCGAATTAGTAAT
Source organism: Erythroxylum echinodendron (assembly GCA_027575705.1). Taxonomy (NCBI): domain Eukaryota; kingdom Viridiplantae; phylum Streptophyta; class Magnoliopsida; order Malpighiales; family Erythroxylaceae; genus Erythroxylum; species Erythroxylum echinodendron. The sequence continues at coordinate 33,524,414 of JANZXR010000171.1, forward strand.
TTTACAGGCACTTCTCCAAATATTGAAAATTGTTAATCCGAAACGCCTTTATTTAATTTACTTCATTATTTAAAATATGTATTTGTTAAAATATTATATAATTGAGAATTTATATAATATTTACATATTATTAAGTTTAATTTATTATTATTTAAAATATATAAATTATAGATTATTACATGTATTCAAATTTTTATTTAACTGCAATAGATATTTTTTGGTTGCATATAAAAGAGGTGGTCCGCACTCCGCATAAGAAGTAGAGACAGATCGAATTTTTTGAGTTATGGTGGCTAGGGAGTAGCAAGGTTTGGTGTGATACAACTAATAAATAAGCCAAGTACATTGACACCAACTCCCGTGGACGTGGGGTAAAAGGAGTTAAAAGACAGACAAGTGAATTATCTGAGCTGTCTAGGGTCGAGACTTGTGGTAAGAAAAGGAAGTAACACTCTGATACAGAAGTCACATGTCCTGAACCCGAAAGATCTAAATTTTGGCTCTACTTTTAATGCTTGTTGGTCTATGCTAATTGATCCTGGTGCAGAAATTATAACACACCAGCTGGTTGGCTTTGGGGCTCAAAAAGCCTGCAAGCATTATTTTAAGGTTTTTTTCTGCGGTGTTTGTGGTAAAAGTAAGCGTGTCCATGTGTGGATTTCTCTTGGTTTGATGAGAAGTCTGGGATTGCCTACTCATACTAGACTTTCACTAATACCAAGATAGACGATTTTAAAATCGTTTTGAACAGTGCTGAAGGCTTTGTCGTGCACCAGGAATCCACATGCAGGTTCCGTCTACACGGCTTTTCTCAAGTCTCAACACTGGAATTTCAACCCCTCCTCATTTATATATTCCTATTATGTGGAATGTTTTAGCAGATTTTTCCATTTTTACAGAATAGGCATATACCTGAAATGATATTAATTTAGAAGATCACATGCATTACGGACTAAACAAAACGTTTATCTCGTATATGATTCGAATGCGTCCGTCCATACAAATACTGAATGACGCGTCGAGACACATAATATCCGATCCCTCTTTGTGGCAAAGTGTGGCATATGTTAAGTTGTAAATCTTCTGCGAATCTAATTTTTCCAAGATCATTGGCCAAAAGAATCATGCTTAAAATGTAAAATATTATTAGGAGCAAAAGGCAAGAGAATCATAGTCATATAAGTCCATTAAGTTTGAGATCACGCAAGTATTTTATAAATTTGAAGCAAGAGGTGAACCCTACTTGATTGGCAGCTTGTAGCAACTTGATAAGAGCTAGACGTATTGGTTGGTGCTATTCAGCATATTTGAAAACTATCCTAGCTACTAGCATTTGTTCCAAGTATGGTAGGTTATGTTCTACTTTTTTAAGAGTCAGTTGGCCCTGCCAATCTCGATAGCTCCCATTTCTGCCTTTAACAGCCAATTTAAGGCTTTTCAGTCCACACTATTATTCTTTTGACACTATTAAATTGATTCTTTTATTGAGAAGGGCGTTATCAGTTTAAGGCAGCACGTCAAAGAATAAAAGTGGGTCCAAAACTTTCCTAAAGGAGTAGTATTTAACAGGAAAATATGAAATATTAGTTAGCTTTTCGTTTAAAGGGATAATTTGGGTTTGCTTTCGCATACTCCTCCTTTCTAACTGAGCTCTATTTAGGCAATTTATAATAAAAGTTGGTTAAATATATCATGATAATCTTCCTCCAAGATTAAAGATCAAATATGAAAAACACTCGCTGAATTTGAGCCAAATCCCTACAATCGGCTTTATGACATTATTAGTAACATCTGAACGATAAATTAATAGGTGCATGGAGAGCATCACTTCCAACATAATAATGTTGTACTTCTATTTTCATACTATAATTTAAATGGAAAAAAAAGAACTTTTAAGAAAAATATTATAATAATTTCACTACAATAGAAGGGATTTTTTACTACGTTTTTTTAGCGATCAATTAAAAATCATCGCTAAAAGTCGGTTGTCCAACATTTTGCAACATTTTTTCAAATCATCCCTAAATGAATACATTTTGTGAGGGCTTAAATATTTTGTCGCCAGATGACAAGCCTTTGGCGACGATTCTTTAAAACATTGCAAAAAGTTGTGCTTTTGGGAACAAATTGTGAAATTGTTACCAAAAGTTTATGTTATATATTTTATATCCTCTGTATTTTTTTAGGGAAATTTTGATGAATTTTTGTGTGTAATAGTATTCTTAAAAATAATAATGTTTAGGAGATAATTTTTTATTGCTATGTGTACTTAATAATTATAAGGATAATTAAAATTGATATTTATATGATTTTTCATATTTTTCATTTGCCTTCTTTATAAATTTGTTTAAATAGCTAATGCATTCAAGCTTTATAAATTTGTTTAAATCTATGGATTTATGTACAAATAATTCTTTACTGATACCTATTGTACATAGTACTACACCTCCATTTATACAAAAATTTCATAAAAATAAAATGGAGCATTTAAAAACTGTAAAATGGTTTCAAAGTTTTAAACATATTGTTGAAAAACACATAGTAGATAATTTAAAATTTGAAAAGTAAATTTTTTTTTGGACATAAAAAGATAATTATACCTAAAACTTTAATGTTAATAAGGTCAAAATATCATAAATTTAAGTTGACTACTATTTTTAATCATTAATATTTATTAACAATAAACTAATAATACATATAAATATTAAAATATGGTAAGCAATACAATATAATGATATATGGTAAGTACTACAAGAAGTTAATTAGAAGTTTAAAAATTCTTACAGAAAATAATAAATAAAGTTTCACGCCTAATATTCTATTTAAAAGGAAAAGAAATAATTATTTTTTTAGATTCCAAGTAACATTAGACTCGGTAGAAAAGGTAAAGGAGTTTCCAAAATCCGGATTCCTAAGAAGGCTCCTTGCACATTCCAAGCCATCAATTGAAATAGTTAAAGATATTAACTCAGGGTCTGATTTATTGATACCCTCTTCTAACAACTTTTTTGCTTTAACTAAATTTGCAGAAGATGAAGTGAACGATTCCCATATGCAATATGGATGACGGTATTAGATGAACCACATATACCATACATTTCACCTAATTAGCAAACAGTATAGAACAATCAAATCTAAATCAAACGATATTAAGAACCCAAACTAGAACACATGCATACTCGACTGACAGATAAACTCCATCATCGTCACATTGAACAGACATAGTTTTTGCAATCGATCACTATTCCAAAAAACCGATTTCTTTAAATTCTGTACGGACCATCAGGACATCGCCACTGCCTTCATTTCCATCCTATGTTCTCTTAAAGATTTGAGGAAGCTTAACATAACATATAGATCAGATGTTCATATAATAGCTTCCTAACAAAAATGAGGTACAAATAATAAAGAAAGAAGGAGAGTTAGCTCAGATGATACTAAAAAACTTGAAGAAGAAGATCAATCATAGAAGGCAACGGGTAATTAGTGTTTGATGAGGAGATTTGTTCTGCATTGATTTGTTCTTATTAGGGAAAATTTTGCTACATTCCTTTTAGTAGAGCTCATTTCCACCATCAAAAAATAGTCACCACATCGACATTCTGTGATAAATTAATGTCAATAGTTTTATTATGAAAAGTCAATAGAAGACTTCTTATTTGAATGTTCCAATATTCTAGCTATTTTAATTTTGTGATCTATCAAGTAAGACTACTTCATATGATAAGGATAAGAATGCTAAGTGTATATGCACTATGTTTAGGGGAAGTATAAACATCCATAGTTAGCTCCTTTGAGCCACAACCTTATTCTTCTTTTATAACTATATTACAATCCAAATTCTTTATTTAAACATCCTTACCTATTGTGCTATGGTCCAAAGAATTTTGGTTTATTGATATACGTATTTATTAAAAAAGTACCAAAAAAAGAAAAACTAAGAAAGGTAGTAGCAAGAAAACTCAATGTGATGGGAATTGTTCTTTATATGAAGTAACTAACTATTCCCAAGTTAGTTGAGTGAAATATTTGAACTTATACGTTTGTTACCTATATATGTTTTGATGCCTTGCTAATATTTCTGGTTTTGACCATTTGACTTATCACAGCCTCATGACATGTTGAAATAAAGTCCTTATGATGGATACATGTGTATACTATAAGTGGTACATATTTGATGTAAAAGCAATCATATGGTAAATATGTACGTAAATATCCGTTGCAGAAGTAGCTTTGATTCTCTAACAAACCTTTCATCAAATAGTTAGCAGGATTTCATTAAACAAGCATGGAAGGTGGGAAAAAAACCTTCAACCCATACACATCCAACATAGAAACACAATTCACCATCTTCTAAAGACAAACACAAAGAAAAACCCATACACCATTTGCATAACAGAAAACCTACATAAACTCTAAAATGTAGTAGAAAATAGAGCACAAAAAGGAGGGTTCTTGGTAACAGAAAAAAGAACAATACGTACCAACACAAGACATGGCATTTTTTCAAGAGTGACAACCACAAGATAGGAGATGACCACAAAAGGGAAGACGATGATTCTTAGACAGATTTCAAAGAGGAAAATGACTTCATTTTTGTGTTTAATAACCTAGTAGAAAATGAAATCATTTGTTGTTAACCTAAACAATGTTGTTTTCGATTAAGTCCAAAGAAATATACCATTTAGTGAGGATTCAAAAACTCGTCGCCAAATGATATCCCATTACCATTTGCCTTCACCTTTGGCTAACATTATATTTAATAGTATGGAATTTTTATATAATAAATAGAGAATTATGATTAAATAGAGTAATATGTTACATGGTAAAATATATCTATAGATTATGTATTAATTCACAAATCATGATACTAGTTACAGTTATTATCTATACATTCATATAAAATCATATTAGTCACCATATATAATAATAACAATAATAATATAATAAAAATATGGTGTTTTATATATCAATTACTTTAGATCTTTTATGTTTTCAAAGCTTTGAAATTTGAATGTAATTTAAAAAGCAGTTAAATAACATCAATTACTTATCGATCAACATCATTTATCAAGTAAGTATAAGAAATTTGGATAGATTAAGGTAGAATCTAAATACAATTAATTATTTATTTACGAATTAGTTACTAATACAAATCTTCAGTTTCGATATTTAATTACATTATTTAAGAAGATTTTCTTTTTGATTGATTGTTATTGATTCACTAAGGAATGTTGTTGACTTTAACATAATGAATATGGTGATTTTAAGATTGAAGATGATGCATTAACATTAATTATTTCATGTCTAGAATTGAATTTCACATTACCATTTTGTGATTTAAGCAATAGCTCATCATCTAAATGCTTGCCCATCACAAAATTTTACATTACCATTTTATGATTTAACCAATAGCTCATAACCTAAATGCTTGCCATCACAAAATTTCTCTTGGCATTGGTATATTTCCATAAGTAAAACCAACTCTATACCTATCATTAGACTCTCTTATAAGCTCTAAACATTTTCATGCTCATATTTACGAAATATCAACACCACAATCATCTTTATGATCATAAGAATTTGAGCAAGAGGGTACCTCATCATTATTATCTATAAAACATATTCTTTTCAATTCTTCTATTGATTTCTCAATCTCTAAACTAGTAGTGTTATCCCATATGGCTCTAAGTGGATTCTTCTTCTTCTTTACAAAATTTTTCAATTTATTTTTGAAGAAATTGATACAATTCATTATTTCTTAACTCATGTGTGAGGAGTGATCTAATTAGCTCTTTCAATGATAAGGTACTCAAATCTTTTTACTTCTTTTATGTCTGCCACCTTTACCTTGTAAACCTCTGTAAAGACCTAATCAACTTTTTCATCAATTCAAGATTATTATAAGTCTTAATAAGGACTTCAAAACATTATTGAAAAGAAGATATGATGAAACTATTAAACAAGTGTATTATATTAAATACAAAATTGTCATTTTTGCAGGCCCTATTTTGTGTTGAAGAGCATCTATAATCATCTAATCTTGTCCTTCTTCTTTGCAGTTTGCGGTTGTTTGTCCATCCAGGTAAGTCATCCAACTATTTTCTATCATATGTTCTGCTTTAATAATACGAGTATTTGTGTTTGGTTTTATATTAATATAAAGGAGGACTTGGTTTTGTGTTGTTGTTTAGAATATTATTAGAATCATTGATGAGCAGATGTATGAATAACATAAGTATTTATTACATGTGGAATGAGTTCATTCTCTTATGGATGATCCTTTGCATAAAAAACCCCTAGTATGGTATATAGGTTAGAAACCTATGATGTAGCTCCGATGAGGCTTATCGGTGAAATATTTTATGAGCCTAGGAGTCACAACGAGTATATTTATTCATACCTCTACTTGTTCCATCATATGCATATAGTAAATGTTTAAATTACGTTTTAAGGTCTTCTAGACATTTATTTTACTATGTCTTAATTTTCTGATGGCTTAAATTTCATACGATTGGTTAAGTATTGCAGGAGTTATGCCCAAAACACTATACGCTGTTTGAAAACAGGGACAATAGCTAAAACTCAACTTTAAGCCTGAATTCAATAATCTTAGAGGCAGAATCAAATTTCAATTCCTTCATCTATGTCTCTAGTTTAATCTCCAATTGGAATGATCCAATTTGAGGGTCTACAGGCCAAGATATGGCCAAATTACATAAGTCTTCTTACTAGAACCTATCCATCTAGTGAGGTACACATCCCAAATCAACTAACTTCAGTCTTATCATGCAAGAGCAATGTAAAAACACATACAATTTATCCAACAACATCCTATTTGCTTATGGAATACTTCTTTTACCAATTTCTTTCACTTCACTCTCATAAATCCAAGCAAACATATCAAAAATTCCTATACCTCTTGAAGGAATGATCAAAACCCTTTTCTTTACTCCACTTGCTTCCATTTGCCTTCACCTTTGCCTTTGATCTTCTCCTCCTCTACACATAACACACCCATTCAAAAATCATCTTTAACAATTACATACATATAAAAAAAACCTTAGATGAAGATAAAACCACTAACTTTTACCTTGATTTTCACCTAAGATTAGCTTGATTCCTTACATGTAAAATGGTGCGATGAAGAAGATGGAATGGAGAGAAAATAAGAAGAAACACATTTAGCATTCCCAAAATGCACGTCCCTCTCTCCTCTCTTACATGCCCATTTCATGCCACATATGCCTTAATCCTATTGGACACATATGCTTTAATCTTTTTGATCACACACGTTCTAATCCTATTGGTCACACATGCTTTAATTCAATTGGTCCATGTGTTGACTTTAGAAAAATTGCACATTTAGTCCTTCTTCTTCTTTTAATTCTGACATTGGCATATAATCTCATCAATTAATTTCATTCTCATCTATATTTCAAGTCTAAATATATATGTCCATGCCGAAATGAACAAATTACTCATTTACCCATTTCTTTTACATTTAGTACCATTGTGTCTCTTACTATGCTTAGGTGCACTTAATTCTTTATGGTCACACTTAATACACCCTATACATGTTATAATACTTCTAAGGTATATGTTGGGGCCCTACATAATAAACACCTATGATTATTATTGATGTTTGACTTATATTTATGTGTATTATTGGTGTTTGAGTTATGTTAATGCAGATTGTTAGTGTTTGAGTTATGTTAATGCGAAATGCTACCATTTGAGTTATGTTTATGTGGAATGTTGACGTTTGAGTTATAGTTATGCATATTGTTGATGTTTGAGTTATATTAATAAGGAATGTTGCTGTTTGAGTAATGTTAATGCAAATTGTTGATGTTTGCGTTATGGTTATGCGTATTGTTGATGTTTGAGTTATATTCATGCACAATGTTGTTGTTTAAGTTATGTTTATGCAGATTATTGATGTTTAAGTTATGCTTATGTTTATTGTTCATATTTGGTTACGTTAATACAGAATGTTGATGTTCGAGTTATGTTTATAAGGAATATTGATGTTTGAGTTATGTTTATATAGATTGTTGATGTTTGAGTTATGTTTATACGTATTGTTGATGTTTGACTTATGTTTACATGTAATGTTAATATTTGAGTTATAGATATCCAATATAATGGTACCTGATAGAAAAAAAGGAAAGAAGGTGGCAATTATCTAAGTTGTCCCTAGCCAACAACAACTACATCAATTAGACCCTAGCTAACAACAACAATCGACTTCATCCACCAATGAAGCCATTCAGTAACAACCTCCATCTCCCTTAACTAGTACTGAGGGATCTGCAGGTGTGTTAATCTTTAACGCCTATAATTAAACTTAGGCTTAGATATATATTTACATATTTAATGCATATTTTCTTATCATTATTTATTTATTGTCAGGTTCTAATACTGCAATCAGAAAAAAGGTAAAGGTATAATTAAAGGTTGTGAGTCACAACGCATGAATGTTACAATGAACAACAAGTTATTTGTAAATATTGATGCCTCATAAGATCGTTCTGTAGACAAAGTTCAATCCACAAACTTGTCTAGTGAGTTGGGAGTAATTGCCAGAACTGAATTGTCTTGTCTTAAGCATGCCAAGCAGTTGAAGGAAGATAACTTGCTAGAGAATGCTTGGGACAAAGTTTCGGTACAATTTCAATTTATTTAGTTATATGAAATTGTTTTTACTTATTTAAAGATTAATTACACTTTTACTTGTTGTTCACATATGAAGCTCAATATGATCAATATTGACAACCCTGATGTTTCAAACTCTATCACTTCACTTTTGAAACAAAGGAACAAAGATCGTCATTATCGACTGCAAAAAATTACAAGGCAAGGAGACATATTCCAGAATAGATGTCTTTAGAAAATTGGAACATTTTGTGTGATTATTGGGCTTTTTCCAACGTTTAGGTTCATTCTCTTTCCCTTCACATTTGCTTCCATTAATCTTACTAGACAATTTAATGACTATTTTTTCTTTATTTAGGAAAAGTGTGAGAAGACCAAAGTTAACAGAGGAAAAATAAAAACTCCTCACAACTAAAGCTTCAAATCATTTGTTGTCGTGCAAAATGAGTATGTAAGTTATTTGTTTACAAGATATAATTATATCAGTAAATATAATATTATTTATTATATTTTGAATTTTTTTAATAAAATAGAGTCAGAAGAAACTACATAGAGAATAGTGTGATAGGATTACACTCTTACACACTGACACACTATAAGGAAGGTGAAGGCTGAATGTCTGAAGATGCGCACAATAATTATGTAAGTATAAAATTTTGTTTAAAATTTAAGTTTATTTACTTATGTAGTACTAACTAATATATTTGAATTAAATATTGATTTTGTTTTTCAAATTTTAGAATAAGATGCACGAGTTGTTGTAAACATCATTGTTTGATAGAAATGAGCCCAATGTAGATAACACTTATAACAAGGTGCGTGGTACAAAATCCGGTTGCATTAAAGGTCTTGAGTTTGGGCCTAAGCCAACAGTTTCATCCTCATCAATACCAGCATATGTTGGTCGTCTTCAAGAGAAGAACTAGTTGCTTAAGGCTAAATTAAAACATAATGAACAAAACTTACAACGTAATGAAAAAAAGTTGGTCAAGCTTGAAAAGTTGGCCAAAAAATTATTTGGCCTAAATAATGTAAGTAGCGACGATAAAAAAGAGTCTTAGTCATTAAACTAATATTTGTATTTTTTAATCTTGTATGTAAGTGCTTTTTAAATTTTAATTAACATGTAATGATATTGTTTATATACAACGCTTCTAATTTCAAATTATTTTTATTATATTTTGTATAATAAATTATACAAAAAATCTAAAAATTACACACAATAACATGGATTAAATGTCACCAATAATTATAATTAACATGATAAATATTTACTAATAATGTATATAAAAAATTTCGAAACATAGCTAAAAAGATTTGGCTAAGTTTTAAAAAACGTATCTAAAAACGTTTGTCTATGTTTCATAAAACGTAGCAAAAGAAATTTGGTTACGTTTACAAAACCATCACCAATCACTTTTGGCTATGCTTTTCTTTTGTCGATAAAACTTATTAGCTACGTTTTTGAAAACGTTGTTAAAAATTTTTACCTACGTTTATGGAAATGTAGCTAATAATATTTAGCTGTGAAAATGAAGCGTAGCAAAAACTTATTGGTGACGATTTAGAAAATTGTCGCCAATATCCTTTCGCTATGTAAACAGCTTGTACCAAAATGAATTAGTGACAATTTGGTGAAAACATCACCTATAGTTTTTCCCCATGGGACTTTGGCAATGATTTTGCCATCTATTATTTGCTACAATTTTTTAGACATTTAGCGACAACAAAATTTCATCATTAAAAGTGCCTTTTGTTGTAGTGTTTATCAGTAATTTAGACTTATTTTTACCTAATCTGACCATGTTTTTATTAAATTGAACCACATGACATCATCTAAAAAATTAAGACCACTAAGTAGTAATGCTAACACGTTCTTGGGTTCACCTAATATTTTTCCACATGGACAACTATATTAGATAAAATGTCGTTAAATGAAGGAGAAATTCAAGAGATATAATAACATTAAACTCAATATTACATTACTTGGTGATGTATAATATATATATAAGAGAAATAGATAATAATGGTCACAACAAACTATTGGTTATACATAGACACAAATTATTAGACATAAATAGCAAGCATTATAACATATTGATATACATCAAATTAAACCAGGTGTAGATATATCCTTATCATCCTCCTATAAGTTGTACTAGCGTTAGAAGAATAGTTCATTATCCCATAAGCTAGCAAACCAAAATGATGACAGAGGCTTTATAAATGCCCCGGCAAGTTGATTTTTCTTGGAATATAATAGCATGAATGGATTTGTTTCTAACCTTGCCCCATACAAAGTGAAAGTCAATCTCAAGATGCTTTGATCTTGTACAAAAAATTAAAGCTGTAGTTAAGTATGTTATACTAAGATTGTCAAACCATAGAGTTGGTATACTAACTTCATACGAAGTTTATGCGTAAGAGAGACAATCCATTGTAGCTCATTAACGGTTGAAACAATTACTTGATAGTTAGCTTCAATTGATGAACGAGAGACCATATGTTGCCAGGATGATCTCCTATAAATTAAATTAGAACAAATAAAAATTGAGAAACCATTAGTAGACTTCTTGTCATCTATATTTTTTACCTAATCAGCATTATCATATATTGATATCATATTACTATATGCTAGACGAATAGGTAAACCATGAATAACAATACCTTGCAAATAGCATAAAATTCATTTCACATATTTCTAATGTTTAATAGTAGGAGCATCTATAAAGTGAAAACCTTTCTTCACAGAAAAACAAATATTAGGTCAAGTCAAGCATACATACTATAAGCCACCCACTATTGATAGTATAAAATAAGATTGTCAAATGGTTAGTGTCACATCTTTATGTCATAACTTAGTCCCTTACATAAGTTATCAACAAAATTCCACCAAACAACTTATGTGCACTTCACCTAGTAAATTTTTCAAATTGCTTGTAGTTACTCCTTTGATTCATTTCATCAAATAGGTGATAAACATTTCGGTTTTGAAAGGTTAGAAGTGTAGGAATAGGTTATGAAAATTCACAAATATGAATATAAACAAATTTAGGTAAGAGAATTAGCATAAGTCTCACTTTACTATTTAACACATTTCAACAAATAGGTTTTGGATATTTAGCCTTATGGCATTTTTAGGCAGCAAATAATGTGGTATCATATCATATATATCTAAGAAATATTTATTGATATCTCACAATGAAAGATACATGAAATGAGGTCTGGAAAAGGCAAAACCAACCTTTTTCTAACCTATGACATGCACACACACACACACACACACACACACACATAGACAACATTTTAGATAAGTTTCAGCAGCTTTTTCACCAATCATCATTATTTTTCATGGTTGAACTTATCCTGATTCAAATCTGCAAATGTTTGAGACAATATGACTTTTTTAAACATGTAGATTAGACAACTACCTTATAATTAATATAATCGATAAATTGATAATAACCTATATAATCTAAAGTAACTGTCATTTTATAACTTTTACGACCAGAAGTTAAAGTGGACTTTAGCTTGTCTTGAAAATGAATTTTCAATAGTTACAATGCCACAATCATCTCTTTTCTGAATGTGATTGCATTTACCAAAATGGATATTTTACAAACTTTCTAACTTTTTGGTTACTTAGTCAATTTTTTAGATAGCTTTGTTGTATCAACACCTTGCCAAAACATTCCATCATCATGTTGCCAAAGTCTTGCAACATTTATGTCTACCAAATGTCGAAAAGAAGGTCTTATAGTTGGCTATAATAGGTAAAAGATACCTCAGGAGAAGCAGGTGTGGAAATTAATTTTATTGTATCCATATTAGCTTTATGTAATAACTCCGTAACATACTTCGATTAAGTAAGTAAAAGACCATAATAATTCCATATAGCTTCAAGACCTAAGAAATAGTTTGGCCACCTAAGATCTTTTAAAGCAAATTGAGGTTGCAATGTTGTAATAACTAAATTAACAACCTCCAAAACGCTTTTAATGATTATAATATCATTCATATAGATGAGACAATAGATAATAATTGAAAGAGTAATCTATTTTAGAATTTTGAAAGCTAATAAAGAAAAGCTCGAGAAAGGCATTTAAACTATTATTTTGGTGCCTATTTTATTCTATAATAGATCTATTCATTAAAAAACATAGTTTGGATGTTGCAGATAGTCAAAGCCAAGTGGTTTTTGCATGAAAACTTCTTCTTCCAATTGTCCATGGAAACAAGCATTGGAGAAATCAAGTCGTTTAACATTCTAACCATTTGAAATTGCAAAGGAAAGAATAAGTCTAATAAATTTTGGCTTGATAACTGCACTAAATGTATCATTAGTGTCAATGTTGGGTCTTTGAGGAAAATATTTGGTAACTAATTGGGCTTTGTTCGGATTAATCGTACCATCCTTCTTTCATTTAATATGATATACTTATTAATATCTTATAATGTTTCTCTTGGAGTTTGGTGATACTAAATCCCATGTATGATTACATTATATTGCTTAATATTCTTTATATATAACATCTCGTCATATTTGAAATATATTTTCTTATTTAAAGAAGACATTTTCATTCTCCAATGATAGTTCGGATAAGAAAGAGTGAGGCTTTAAAGAGCCAGTTTCTGAATGTGTTATCATGTGAAGTTGTCTTTGTGGGTTTGATTGGTGACAGTTGTACATAGTGTAGCACCTCACTCTTATAGGGCATATTTCCAAACATACCGACAGTATTCGAGAACATACTCTATGAGGGTGACATGCCAAAATAGTCAATCAATCATACTCATTGCAAAATTTTCATGCATCACATGCATTTCAGAAAAACCAATAATCATTTATGGCCTATTTTATTCATAAACATTCTCAATCGTAAGTATTACAAATAATAAATATATCATCAGAATTCTAGTAATCATTTGGGCCTATTACAATTACAAAACACTTCCAATCATAAAGTCATTTCACTATACAATTTGCGTAAACATTATACAATATTTACGGAATATAATTTCAAAATACAAAAAGACTGTAGACATGTGCAGGTGCAAATCGATTCTGAATTTTAACTCTTATTCAATTGTAGTGGCTAGACTCCAATTTGTCTAACTAGATATCTTGTATGAGCCAGAAAGATAACGTTGTAATTTTAGTGAGTTTTGCAAACTTAATGAGCAGACCATCCTCTATGGCTCACTCATATCATATAAGACAAATAATTTACAAACAATTCACATCATCACATAAGGCACATCCCTTCACTACTTCATCATATAACATCATATATCACATTATTCACTTATTTTGCAACTCTCATTTAAACAATTCAAACAATATATTTCATTCATTTAAACATACATATCGATGTTTATGCATTGCTCATGAGACTCACTTTCAGTTATTACGTTGTTATGATTGAGTGCTTGAAACTGTCTCGTATCCATTATAGATATCGAGCTTATTAATGACTGTCCCATATCTGTTGGGAATATCGGGCTCATTATACATAGTGAGCCTTTGGCTCTTAATCACTTTCTGAGCTTTAAGCTTTTTTTTGGTAGCTACTCTGGTCATAACTGCCTTTATCTGATCATGCATTCATGTAATGGAATGCATCAAATCACATAAGTTCAATCAGTCACTTTATTTCACTTTACACATTCACTTTCACATATCATCAGACCTAAGTCTGGCATTCAACAAATATGTTGAGAATCACTTATTCTTTTCTCATTCACATTCAATGAAGCACTTCCAATATGTTCACATTTATCAAACTCTTCGGACTATTAATGTATGAAATTATCACAATCACATTCACATCAGTAGTAATGTAATGCAGAACTTTAAATAGAACCATCATTTAAAATAAGACCATCTAGGTTGACTCACAGTATACTCCAGATTAGCATTTGCTTCCATGATCCAGAAACGTCTGAATGCTTACTTTCAATCATATGTCTCAACTTCATACAATACACATTGTACACACATTACTAATTTGCACAATCACATAAACATTCAATTATACACATATGTATATATATGTAATGTCTAATGCACGCTCAATTTGAATATTCGGGGTAAGTTTCCTTAATCACATCTCTTGATCATTCAAACATCATCACTTGTATGTGTTTAGCTTATTCTTAGGTTTACACCTTAAGAACACTTGGTTATTCTAATATCATAAATCAATTATTCGTCATTTCTTTTCTAGCATTATATGATCGCTTAACATTCAATTCTCATTCACCTTTACTTAATACATATTACTCATCTCCTTTGAATCACAACTTCAATCATATGAATAACTTCATTCCCATTATACTCATACATGTCCCAGATTTTGGTACTTTGATATCAATAATTCATTCACTATGTTATATCCTCATTTATGACTATAAACATTTCACACATTTAATCACTTAATCCCTGATCAATTAGATTCATTTCAACTCTTATTGAAGCCTAAAGGCACCATAGGAAAGCACCTAACAATTTGTTGTTTCAATCATCAGTCAAAAGAAGCATAATTCACTTAACAACCATTCCCATAACTGTAGATGGCTTCCCACGAGCATGGGTTATGTTAACAGAACATTTCATCCCTTTTCGTATTCCCACAATAGTGGGTTGCCATATCCAAAATTTTTTAGCTTTTTCAATTTTATTTTCAGGACAAATTTTTGGGTCAATTTTGTATAACCATTATGACATAGAAAATGAGGTATTTATGCAACACCATCTTCTAAACAAATGTTCCTATATGTCTTAAGTTTCTAATGACACATAGTTAATGCAATTTAGTTCAATGTTCTGCAAGTTATTGTTAAGTCAAAAGGACTTTACGATGATTAATTTTGATGACAATCAAATAATAATAATGTTAGAAACAAATGAACGTCTTTGACAAGTGTGTTAAGTGTGAAGACGCAAAGACTATATAGATGCAGACGTAGACCCAGAATCAAAGACTATATAGACGCAGACACAGATGCAGAGACTATATAGACACAGATTCAGACGCAGACGCAGACGCAGACGCAGACGCAGACGTAAAGACTATATAGACACAGACGTACACGCAGATGCAAAGACTATATAGACATAGATGCAGACGCAGACGCAAAGACTATATAGACACAGACGCAGATGTAGATGCAGATGCAGACGCAGATGCAGATGCAGATGCAGATGCAGAGACTACATAGACGCAGATGCAAAGGCAACACAAACACAAAGAAGACATAGATGAAACCGCGAAGATACACTAGCACGTCCGACAGTTATTTAGTCAGAGTTAGTTACAGAACTTAACTAAATGGCGGTTACCTAGAAGTGGTTATCAAGAATCAAGAAGCCGTTATCAAGAAAAAAGAAGCGGTTAGAGACGAAGGCTTTAAATATTAGTCGCAGTCGAAGATGCTAAAAGTGAGAAAAACTGAGACAAGTTAGAAAGTTAGATAATCTGAGAGAAAAGTCTTACTGTGCTTACTTAGAATAGAGTTAACATTACTATAACAAAAGCTCAAAATCTTTTTCTAGTGAGAGAAAGAAAAGGCTGATAGCTTAGAGAGGCTAAGATAGTGAAAGAATACTTTGTAAGAGACCTGAAGAGGCTCTGGAAGGGAAGAAAGAATACTTATAATTATTTAAAGATTAGTGGAACACTCAGAAAAACTCTAAGGACTGGACGTAGCCCACGGTTTGGGGTAAACTAGTATAAAAATCGCATTGTCTATTTTCTACTCTTTATTTTAGTTTAATTTGTTGTTAAAACTCATAGAGAAGTAATTTGCGATTTAACTACATAATAAGTTGTGATATTCTTCTAATAAGAAATAGAAGCTCTTTTTGAGATTTTATATTAAAAAAGGAGGATACACCATTCAACCCTCCTTCTTGTGTATGTAATTTCTTGAACGTAAAATCTTCATTAATGTGTGATTTACTTCAGTTGGTATTAGAGTTCGATTTCTTAGAACCACCTTTACAATGTGAGGAAAAAGATCCATGACAGAATCACACGTGTTCATAGCTGAAGGTGCCTCCGTTACAAGACCTCCTACATTCAATAGTAAAGATTATTATTATTAGAACGACAGGATGCGGCTCTTCATAGAATCCACACATATTGATCTTTGGGATATCATCGAGAATGGACCATACGAACCAGTAGATAATGAAGGAAATATAATTCATCGCAATAGATGGTCAGTGGATCATAAAGCCAGATTTCAGTTAAATTCAAAGGCCAAGTTCTTTCTAAGTTGTGCGTTGAGCAGAAGTGAATATGATAAAGTTAATGGATGCGAGACTGCGAAGGAGATGTGGGACACTTTATCCATCGCACATGAAGGCACAAACCAAGTAAAAGAGTCCAAAATAAGTATTCTTGTACACCAATATGAGCTGTTTAAAATGTAGGAAGATGAGTTTGTTGATAAGATGTTTGGACGATTTCAAACTATCATTAATGAACTTAAAGCTCTTAGGAGAATCTATGATAATTAAGATCATGTGAGGAAGATTCTCAGAAGTCTACTAAGAAGATGGAGGCCTAAAGTCACTGCTATACAAGAAGCCAAGGACTTGAGCAAACTAAAGCTAGACGAATTGCTTGGTTCTTTGAAGATACACGAAGTAGAACTGGCTGCTGAGGACAAACCTAAGAGAGACAAATCCATAGTATTAAAGGCTGGTCAGAAGAATCACAAGACTCGGAGAAATAGAAGTTCTTCGTCAAAAGCATTAAAGATTGAAGAAGTCAAGAAAGATGATGGCAGTGAGTCTGATCGTGATTTAAGTGAAGATGATGATGAATTATCTTTCATTTCAAGGAAGATCAGAAGGATGTGGAAAAAAAAAGCAAAAGGAAGCAAAAATTTTTCTTCTAAGAAAAATAGCAAAGAAGATGTCAAGAACAAGAAGACCCTCTATCATTTGCTATGAGTGCAACAAACTAGGACACTACAAGTCAGAATGTCCATTGCTGAAAAGAGAACCAAAGAAAAATAAAGCAAATAAGAAGAGTATGATGGCAACGTGGGAAGATTTAGATTCATCTGAATCTAAGAACAAGCAAATATATGTTTGGTAGCTAAAGAAGAAGGTGACGAGGAGGTAACTTCTAACATTAATGAACTTCAAAAAGCTTATTTAGAATTGTTAGAAGATTCACATAATATACTGAAACAGTATAGATCTCTAAAAAGAAAGTATGTCGAAAACTTGAGGAACACGGAAGTATTGGAAAAAGAAAACGTCTGTCTTAAGAAACAAGTAGACGTTATGAAAAAGGTTTCTATTGATAGATCTGAGGAAATTAGTCAGTTAAAACAAAGTATTAACTCTCTATTATCAACCTTTACTGAGAATGTAAAAAGAATGAATGATATGATCAATAACTATCGACACCATAATGATAGGTGTGGTCTAGGATTTATTAAGAATGATACTCGTTATAAAAAGAAGATTGTCCCTTATAGAAAGAAATTTTATCAATCCTCTTTCTATCATTCTATGAATGCTTATAAGATTAACCCTCAAGGACTCAAGAAAATTTGGGTACCTAAAAAGAACATAATATCTATTGCAAATCTCCTTCCTTGGAAAAAGCAGCAAGCACCAGTGGTATTTAGATAGTGGATGCTCGCGACACATGACAGGAAGAAGGTCTATGTTCCTAGATCTTTAAGATAAGAAGAGAGGATCAGTAACTTTTAGAGACAACCAGCAGGGCGAAATCATAGGAATTGGTAAAATTGGTAAAGATTCCTTTACATGCATTGATAATGTTCTGCTAGTTGAAGTATTAAAACATAATCTGATTAGTGTAAGTCAATTATGTGATTCTAGTTTCGAAGATCCTAAGAAACCAGATTATGTCTATAGACATCATAAAGCTTTATATGGCCTGAAACAAGCTCCTCGAGCTTGGTATGATCGTCTAAGTTCATTTCTGATTGAAAATG
>JANZXR010000171.1:33543155-33562716 GCA_027575705.1 Erythroxylum echinodendron
ACTTTGATCAAAATTGTACCTGACTTACAACCAAGAGCTTCACACATTGTACGCAATGTTGAAAAAGGAAAACAGAAGATGACAAAACAACAGGTGACCTAACAGAAGAACAAATTCATAAAGCAGTGAGGAACATAGATGAAGCATGTCACGCAGTACAATTAAGAGGAGTCTATGTTTCTCATCATATCTCAAAAGCATCAGGGAGTAATTGTGGACCCTTCACCGCAGATGCTATTTCTCAGGTAGTTGGCAGGGTGACTGAAGGACAATATAGATCTATAAAGGTTGGAGGTATGTTTGTCAACTTAGAGACTTTTATGCACCTGCTTATGCACTTTAGACCTTTAAGTTTCATACCCTCACTTAAAGATGTGTTTCACCTTCTTGGCAAAACCATTCCTAAACTACCTAGACCTGATAACCTTGATCTCCCAAAAGGAAAACAATACTTCAAACCTCCCCCCCAAAAATAATAAACCTAGATGTCTTACCCTAAGAAAAAGCTGTTGCTACAACCTTCTATCCATCGAGTCCAATTCAAAAAGTCAAAACTATTGGAATGGAAGAAGTCAGAGATACTGAGCAGTGAAGTCAGGAAGCCTTAGTGGAGGAAATTGCAGAAATTCATACTAAGGTTGACAACCTCCAAGACTCAGTGGGTGATCTTCATGAGGAACTAGTTTATGTACGAGTTACAATAGAAAAAGACCTCGAGTTCATCAGAACATATATGCAACGCATGTTTTCTAAAATAATGAAGCATCTGAGGTAACATTTTTTATTGATAACAAATAGGGGGAGAAAAAGAAAAAAGGAGACAGGGGGAGACAAGAAAAAGAAAAAGAAAAAAAGAGAAGAAAAGGCAGAAGAAAAGAAGATAGAATATATATATGTATTTCTTTGTTTGTTGTTGTCTTCTTATGTGTTGTTTGTTGTTATCTTATTCATTTGAATGTTTTCTTATTCATCAAATTGAATAAAAATTCATTCACTTTGATTTTTCTAAAATTATGATTATTTGTTATAATCAAAAAGGGGGAGATTGTTAAGTCAAAAGGACTTTACAATGATTAATTTTGATGACAATCAAATAATAATAATGTTAAAAACAAATGAACATCTTTGACAAGTATGTTAAGTGTGAAGACGCAAAGACTATATAGATGCAGACGTAGACGCAAAGACTATATAGACACAGACGCAGACGCAGACGCAAAGACTATATAGACACAGACACAGACACAGACGCAGACGCAGACGCAAAGACTATATAGACATAGACACAGACACAGACGCAATGACTATATAGACATAGACACAGACGCAGACACAAAGACTATATAGACACAGACACAGATGCAGACGCAAAGACTACATAGACGCAGACGCAAAGGCAACATAGACACAAAGAAGACATAGATGAAACTACGAAGATACACTAGCACGTCGGACATTTATTTAGTCAGAGTTAGTTACAGAACTCAACTAAATGACAGTTACCTAGAAGCGGTTATCAAGAATTAAGAAGTCGTTATCAAGAACAAAGAAGCAGTTAGAGATGAAGGCTTTAAATATTAGTCGTAGTCGAAGATGCTAAAAGTGAGAAAAACTGAGACAAGTTAGAAAGTTAGATAATCTGAAAGAAAAGTCTCACTGTGCTTACTTATAATAGAGCTAACATTACTGTAATAAAAGCTCACAATCTTTTTCTAGTGAGTGAAAGAAAAGGCTGATAGCCTACAGAGGCTAAAATAGTGAAAGAATACTTTGTAAGAGACCTGAAGAGGCTCTGGAAGGAAAGAAAGAATACTTGTAATTGTTTGAAGATTAGTGGAACACTCAGACGAACTCTGAGGACTGGACGTAGCCCACAGTTTGGGGTAAACCAGTATAAAAATCGCATTGTCTATTCTCTACTCTTTATTTTAGTTTACTTTGTTGTTAAAACTCATAGAGAAGTAATTTTCCATTTAACTACGTAATAAGTTGTGATATTCTTCTAATAAGAAATAGAAGCTCTTTTTGAGATTTTATATTCAAAAAGGAGGATACACCATTGAGCCCCCCTTCTTGTGTATCTAGTTTCTTGAACGTAAAATCTTCATTAACGTGTGATTTACTTAAGTTACACCCAAATTACTAAAGACTGTTCTCAGACGGTGACAACACCCAGTACTCAACTTCAAGCTAAATTTCAAAACTCTTAGGGATAGAATTCAAATTCAATTCCTTAATGAAAATTGTATCCATATGTCTCTAGTTTAATTTAAATTAAAAATGATCCCATTTGGATATATACATATCAAGATATGGCCAAATTACAGGTGCCTATTCAGTGAATACACTCCATCTAACATATTCTGGCACACTTCATCATCATTTTCATCCTAGTTCATCTCTTTTCAAGAACATCACATAAACATCCTTCTTAAGTAAAATTTTCACTTTCATTATATGAAAATATGACTTAAATCTACTTATTTTCTCGTCCACGTTACAACATATCCTTCATCACCATTTTATGATCATGCTAGCTCTAATTCATCATCAATATGTTTCATTTAACAAACAAAGTAGAACAATAACATATTACTTACTTGCTTTGGTTCCAAAGTTGAAGATCACGTAACCCTAACTCCCAAACATCACACAATCATCATCATTTATGAAGGAGAGATTAGGTTTTTCTTGTGACAAGATGAAGGAGATAACATGTTCTTGGAAAAACACAGTGAAGGAGTTGAACAAAATCAACGTGATGAAGGTTGTTGAGAAAATGTCATGAGGTACAGAAGAAAAATGAAGAACTAAATGAAGAAGAGAAGAAAAGAGAGCATATAATGAAAATGAGACTGAAAGATGATAAAGTTGATCTTTCAAGATATTATCACCATGGGTTAAAAAAATGGAGGTTAAAAATGCTTGGTGAGTATCATGACACATGTCATGACACTTACCTCTTAATATTCAAAATAAATGCTAATGCCTTCTTATTCATGCTACTACATATCTCTTAGTAATCAGTCCATTTGTCTTCCAATTTTTAATCCAATTGTCTCCCAATTTTCAATGACACTTGTCATTAAATCCTAATGCCACTTTTCAGTAATTTCTACTGCTATTTGACACTAAGTTCTATGACCATTTGTCACTTATCTTGCTACTTGACATTTTTCCTACTCCAAAAATACTCATAATTATCAGAAAATTTCCATATTTCACTAAAAATTTCTAAATCAATAATATAGTTCATCAAATCAATTTTCAACACAAAACAATCACTATTCACATCATAATCACATTAGAATCATTTATACCCAAAAAATGTCAAATGAGTGCATGGACACTCATTGTAATGTGTTCAAAACAATTAAATTCACATGTATGTATGCTAATATTATGCATGAGTATGAAATGTATTTTTTCTAATCTCTCATTGCTATTTCTCATTTATAAAAATCTAGGATTCTAACCCTTAATATGAAAACAGTATGTTACACATAATGAGTTCAATAAGGAGTAATAAGACTAGAGAGTGATTAAATAAGGTTAATGTTTGATTGAAGTTTGGAATTTGGATGTTATTGGGTTATTAGCTATAATTAGTGTTGTGATTAGATGATAACTGGCATGGATTGGACGTGTTGTATGGGAGAGATAGTTTCACGTGCAGAGGAATGGTAGAATGCATGCATCATATTCGGGTAAGCTCAAACTGATTAGGTAGCGGTGAAAAGATAGTGGCAGGATCTTCCTTTGGAAAACTAGTGCAATTATGAGTATTTGCAGTAAAAGGAAACTCTTGTTCATAAAAAACATCATCTTCTGAGATAAAGATTTTAGAAGAAGATATACCAAGATAATAACATCCTTTTTGAATTTTACTATATTCCAAAAAGACACATTTACTAGAACGAGGTTCTAAGTTATTTTTGCTATAGGGGCATACTAAGGATGACATAAACACTAAAACATATGAGGTTCATTATAATCAAGAATTTTACCAAGTTTTTCATGTGGAGTAATATTATTAATATTTGGAGTTACTAAACAGTTAATAATATATATTGTAGTATCAAAGGCAAAATTCTAGTATTTGGTTAGCACTAAAGACTGTTATAACAAAGACAAAAACTAGTCTCAACAATATGTCTATGTGTCCTTTTAGTACAACCATTCTCTTCAAGATGTTTTTGGACAAGAACTTCTTTGTGTTATACCATTTTCCAATAGATAATTAGTCAAAGATTGAAACTTGCCTCCCCAATTAGTTTGAAAAGATTTAACAGAATGATCAAAAAAATTTTCAACTAAGACATTAAAAATTCATATTTATTTTTGACAAAATATATCCAAGAATATTTGCTAAAATAATCATATAATATAACATAATATCTTTTGTCATCACAAGATTTGACAAGAGAAGGACCCTATAAATTATAAAAAACTAATTCTAATGGTGTTTTAGCTTGATAAGTAGATGCTGAGAATGGCAATTGTGACTCTTACTAACATCACAAGTATGATAAGATAATAACTGATTATTAAAAAAGGAATATTTTCTCTATGTAAAGCCTGTCTAACAGTCCTAAAATTAGCATGTCCAAGATAAGAATGTCATTGAGAAAGAGAAGATAATAATGCCTAAGTATAGAATAAAGATCACAACCATTCGGTCTGGTATAAACTACTACCCTCACGCAAATATCCTTAATATCAAAATAATTAGGAAAAATTCAACAAAAATATTGTTAACATTAGTAAAAGAGAAAACATAAAGTAAATTGGAATAGGAATTGAGAACACATAAAATATTATCAAAAAGAAAAAAAATATTATTATTTGACTGACACAAAGATGATCAAGTGTGAGAGATTTGGAGTGTTTTGTTATTGCCTATGTTCACTTCTTCTAGTCCATAATATTCTAAAGTAAAGAGTGTGAATTTTTTAATTTAGGAGTGAGATGATGAGTTGCACTAGCGTCCAAGATCTATGGCTGCTGCGTGGTGTAAGATGAGGTGGAGGAGGCAAAATTGCTGGTTTGTCGAAACCATGGTTGCTGCGTCAAATAGGATTAGGCGGAGTGGAAAGGCAAGAGCAAGTTGAAGGTGGAAGCCTGACTTTTGGAGTAAGATGTCCCAATCCACAACAGTTATGACACTGTATAGCGAATTTTTCATTAAAGATTGATGTTGTCTGAATGGTACCCCTCATGATTGTTGTCAACAATTTGGATTAAACCATCGCCTACTATGCTGAGAAGAACGTTCACTTCTACGTCTACGTGAATATCCTCTTGAATTGGTGGACTGAGCAACATGAGTTGTAGGTTAAATAATGAAATCTTAAACATCGTTTTCTTATGATAGGTTGTCTTCTTCATTAAGGAGGAGACTATATAAATCATCAAAAAGAGACAGGATCAAATCTATTCTTAAAAGATTAAGTGAATGGGTGATAAGTCACCCCCAAGCTATTAACGATTGCTTGAACAAGATCATCCTCAGTAACTAGACTATGTAAAACGACTATTTGATCATACATTCCCTTTACACGGTGAACAAATTGGGCAATATTTTCAGTTTTTGCTTTGGTTAATCGATAAAATTTTAATCTAATAGTTCGAACTTGACTCCTTACATAAGCCTACTAATTTAATGCACAAGAGAAATAGATAATGGTCGCCACAACGTATATACTATTGGATGTACATAGCAACAAACTGTTGGATATACATAGCAAGCTGTATAACAAACTTATATACATCTTATTAATATACTTATATATATTGTTCTTATTACCTCAATTGACGTGTGGCTGTTGTAATATGCTATGAGAATGTATTTTTTGTGGTACAAAAAGTAAATTACTTATGATATTGTTATTAGTACAAAAAATACATTACTTATGATATTGTTATTAGTATGTATATAATGTAGTATGAGAACTGAAGAGAGACATCTCTCATTTACCTTCCTCTCTGTTAATGGAATGAAAAATATACACAGACTAATTATTAGAGAAGTGGGTATCAAATTTGTGAATTAGAAAAGTAAATATCAAAATTGTGAATATCGTATCAAATCTTTTACCGATTTTGATATAGGTATGGTAGTGTGATTTGTTAATATAAAATAATTATTTAAAATTATAAAATAATCTCTTAAATTTTATATAATTAAAATATATTCTTTTGTTATAATTAAATTTAAAACAATATTTCAAGTTTTAACTAATAACTCAATTTATTAAAAATAAAAATTATTTTATTTTATGAATATAATAATTGACTTTTGCCTTTTTCCGCACCTCTTCTTCCATTTCCAATTAAGCTTCCTCGATTTGTGAGATTAATCGATTGAGTACTTGAAAACTATAATCGCTTCTTCTTCTATGACGATAGATAGGAGTCAGCTTTGCTTAGGCATCTTGTTCCCCTTCCCTCCAAACAACATGGGAGCTAAAAATATCTAAACGTAATTTTTTAATTTAACTATTCAACATTTTCTACTTTGAAATTGTTTTTGATATTTTTTAGTATTTCAATCTCTATCGATTGGTACCAAGCTAAATTTCACGATACATTTAGGTATAATGATATATTATAATACAACCTATTTTTCTAGTTCATACAATACAAAATACAAAATCACAAATCACAAAATGTGTAAATCTTAAACTAGAATATACCCTTTGATCTCAATTATTGTTCTATTAAACTACGGCTGCATTAGCAGAGTAAAAATATAATGGAGATAATATATAGATGTTTTAACAAGTGAAAATATCACTAACTCGCTAGGTTTATGCAGAAAAAAAGACAAGATGAAACTATCAACATTGTATTAAGACATTATTAAAAAAAGAAGAAGCCATAGTGCATTTTTTATAAAATCTAATTATATTAGTACTATTTTAGTTTTTTTTGGTCATCACGACTTCTATTAATTATATTAATTTTGTATATTATAAATTTTATTAATATATAAAAATAATTTAGTCAATATCAATTAAAATAATTATAATGACTATTAAAGCGATGGCTTTAAAACATTTTCTTTCTTATAAACACAAACTTAGAGTGATTGATAAGGGTGAACTTCAATTCTTTAAAAAATAAACTCGTGACTAGGCTTAGTGCTGACTGTTGACCAATAAATCATCTTTGTGATATAACTAAGGCGTAAGCAAGCTAAATTAGTCCTATGTATTGGCCTAACATACTTCTAATACATGTTCGAATCAGTACAACAACAAAGGATCATGCCAAAGCGCCCAACTCTTCGATTTGGAAATTCAAAGAGAACAAATAGATGTTATATTTAGACATCCATACAGCTTCCTATGACAAGACAGAAGATAAGTTACACAGAAGGCATAATTGTGTGAAGACAACCTGATTAAGTTAAGAATATGATATCTGTTTCCTTTTAACTTATTGGTACAACTGTCACCTAGTGCAAGCTGTCGAGCTCATATTATATTCAAGTCTTTGTACAAGGATGTTCAGTTGGGTGGAGAATCCAACAAAGCAATGGCTTTGTTAGAGGACTTGTTTTGTTGGTTTACTATTAGCAATTATCTTTTCTTGAGCAAGATTCTCTTCAGTTATATTCTTGTTCATGGCGTCTTTTTCTTTCACAGTGCTTTAAAGTTTGTACTTGTGTTATTCATACAGGAAAGGTCTCACAATTGCGACTCCAACGAGGCACGACTTAATTATTCAATTTTTGGGGAATCTCTCTTCTTTTTTGTGTACATTATCTAAACCTCTACTTGGAGGTTGGAACTATTGGTTAGTGAATATAAAAAATCGATAGGTTTAGATAATTAGCCTAGTATTGAATAATTTATTTCTCAGGAAAGCATTCATGTAGCATGGTTAAAGAAACTTTTGTTTTCATGCACATTAAAAAGTCCTCATTACACATTATATTAACTTAAGAAAACACCACAAATGCTATATTCTTTCTCATCGGTGGCAACTTGGCATGTGCTACATGCCATGATAGTATCTTCCACGTACTCGTTTGTTCCTTTTCTGGAAATAAACTGGATATAAGTAAGAGGAATGAGTCATAAATGTTATATATATGTTAAATATATCTACTTTATTTTATTTTGACATATTTCTTTAAATTAACATTATCTTGGATTTAAAAATTTAGTTGGATAATACTTTAGATAGAATAGAATTCTACCTTGAATAGATGAGTATTTGATATTAGTTATTGAAGAGAATTCTAATTTGAATAAAATGAATTATGTGTATGATGAAGATAGAGAAGCATAGTTGCAAGTATTGGTATAGGTATGGGCACTGCGTAAATAAAAAGTGGCTGAAAGATTAAGAGTATAATGGTAAGTCTCATTATGAATTAATTCACTTTTTTTAGAAACACCCGAGATTGTTAGTGTGTGTGGGATACAAACCTACGATTGATGGTTTTAATGTGGATTGTGAGTGTTTTAAGTGGAGCGTGTGTATTGAAGAAAGCGTGTATACTTCACATTGTGCATGGGAGTGAAGGGAGTGAAGACCTTTTGGTGATGTTGAGAACATGGTTTTTGTCATATCCGTGGTGAATTAAATAAATTACATTGAGAGGTTTATGAGCATAAAAAATTTGGGTCTTTTGATTTTTTTAGAGTGATTCACAGCTGAGTCTTTTAATTTTTTTAGAGTTTGGTTTTATTATTGGTGGCATCGTGTATATCTCAATTAAAGGATGGAGTAAATATGTGGATGTTGTGTCAAAGGTACAGTGTGCGTAGATTGAGTTTTTGGAAAAACACAACTGAAAAAGTGTTGAGATTTGTGTGATCTAGCTTTAGAGCAAACAGTCCATTATTACTACCAAGTTTTAGATAGACATATACCCTACATAAGCTTTAGAAACTAGCTTGTGACGTCAGCTTAGACTTGAATTATCCACGCTATAAATATGAGTGTTCTTGATGAACCTGCAAATCGACGTCAGTAGTATTTTCGGTATAAGCACTTCAATGGCTAAATAGGTCTCGTGTTTGAAATAGAAGATATTTTTATTGATTACCTTGTGAACGAGTCTAACTGCTCCTTGTATAATACGGTCGGTGGTTACGAATCTAAATTGAACGCTACATGTGCTCAGATTTCGAAGGCCTTTGCCACAAGCATGAGAAGGTATTGTGGCTTGAATCCGATAAGGGAAAGAAACGTGCTTGAGTAAATAGGCTCAGAGTATGGGCTGCCCGATTTCAGGTGATCGGCCCAAGACATGATTTGTGCATATCAATTGTCTCTTATATTTGTTTGGGGATGAGAAAATGAGATACATACTTCAATTGACCTGAACATGTATTGGTTGTTATTTGAGTTATTTAAGAAACTAAAATTTTTAGCATCTGAAAATGGAAAGTCTTCCAATGTACGGCATTGATCCCCAGATCTGGACCATTGCTCCATTCTTCTTTGAATAACAGATTTGTGACTTTTGAGAGCTTTTAAAACAACCCCACACCCTACACCTAGCACCTTGCATATAGTGATCACTGATCACTTCTCCTTTTATCGCTTTTAGGTACGTTAATTTAAAGTGTTTTCTAATAATTCAAGTGGTCTAAAATAGTAGGTTTGGTTTAACTAATTCAGGGGAAGCATAGGTGGAGTTGAAAGGCTGACGAATACGGGCAACGAGCCACTCTTGAATGTAGAGCAGATGATTAGGGTTATTGACTCTTTTGAGGCTGGGACTGGGAGACATCCCTTTGAGTTTAGGTAATGTTGATTATTATTAAGTATAATTTTCCCTTATCTATTAAAGGTTAGACATTCATTAGAGACTGGTGAGCTAAGCCTGAAGAAATTAGTGTATAACGTTCAATATTTTAAAAATTAGATCAAATATCAAATTAATAAAACACGACATTTAAGAATAAATAAAAATTAATATTTTATTAAAAATAAAATATAAATATAAATATAAATTAATAAATAATAAATTAATAATAAATCTAATAAAATACAAATATTTATTAATTAATAATTAAATTGAAATACTTTTCTCATGAGAGGTCTCGCATATTTATCTTCCTCCACATTTTGGAGGGCAATTGAAAGCAAAGGTTTCATCTTTACCTTGGGCGTATTTTTCATCATACTCAACATCTATGATATCTTTGATCCATGATACCTCATCATTGGTTGCATCTCTTTTGTTTCTTACCAATGCCACCAATGTTTTTTTAGTTTATGTCTTTGCAACCAATCGGTTGGTTGCAATTTAATGTATGACATTATTGTTTAATTAATAAAAACATTATTTATCTTTATGTATTATGTTAATTATATTTAATGTTTTAATATTAGAGGTAAAATATCTAGAATAATTATTATGTAATTAAAATTATGGCGAGATCATAATTATGAGATTCAATTTACATTTATATATTATTCATACATGTTCTTAATTGTAGTTTCATTACGACAAAATATTGATAAAATAGTAAAACTAGCACATATTATGTTTCTTTCTTATGAAGAAAGTAATTAATATCACAAATTAAAGTATGAAGATATTTAAACTAATGTGAGGTATTTATTAGAGAATAAGTCACTGAATTGACCCGACTATGAAGATCCTAAATAGAATATTACTTATGTGTTTGTAGATTTCCTCATAATGATGTTTGTGTAATTGATCCCTAAACTTGATAATACTAAGGCATCTCGTGTAGAAATTATTCTATTTTGACGCTACTTATAAACTGTCATAGGATAATTCATTCAGTAATACTTAGTTGAGTAGGTCAATAAAGGATTCGTCGCTCTAAAGTAATTACAAAGAGTGTTCTACTGTTCGTGACTCATAGTGATTTATGGAATTCTCCAGTCAGAGTGAATTGACATTTGAAAAAGTATTTTCAAATATCAATTATAAATCAATTACTAAATAGCAAGGACGAATATGATTGGATACAAAAGAGTATGGGTGATTGTCTTAGTCTTCCGGGTGTCTTAGCTTAGTGTTCCGAGGAGAGAGTAGATCCGGCGCTAATGAAGATGGCATCGAATGCAAGCTCTTAGAGAAGGGGGAAGAAGAACCCCAAGCCGTTTGCCCGAAGGCCTAATGTCCGACAAAGGAAAATCAAAATAGAAATCAGGGTATTATACTCAGGGTCTCCTAAGGGTCTTAACCTAGCTCCCGAGCTGTTCACCCTTCAAGAAAGCTATGAAAGGCAGCTTAGGCAAAAGCCACTCTCACACCATCTCTTTGTCCAATTGAAACATTAGATGATAAAAGGATTAAATTATACATCATAACTATGCATAAACAAGTTAAGTCAAACTACTTTGACATTCCAGATATTTGGGTGGTCATGATATATTGCTAGATGTCAATCTTAATCTATGATTATAAATTGTTTACTTGGAGATTTAAAGATAAATTAAAAAGATATTTAATTTATTTGATTCTAATTATGAATTAGAATTATAATTTATAATCATTATCATATATTAGGAACCTAATAGGTTACATATAAAAAACAATTTGCGAAGGAAAATAAATTTTAATTAAATTGAACTTAATTATAAAGTTTTAGAAAATTTAAAGATCAAATCTAAGATATTTTTATTAAAATTATTAATTATAATTAGAGTTTGATCTTAATTATAATGGAATTATTTAATTTTCATATAAAATTTTAAAAACCTTAATTATTGTTCTATAAATAAGAATAAGCATAAGGGAGCTAGCACTGCTAATTAATTCCTCTTAAGAGTTGAGAAGCTGTTATATGGATCCATTAGAGGCTAGACACGTGAACAGCTCATGATTGACACATTGAAAAGCTTTCAAAGAATTTCAACAGGAAAAATCAAATCAAATACGATTCCTTATTTTATGATTCGAATTTCATTATTCAAGTTATTCAATTATCGGGATCCGATCAAAAACTGTAAAAAATTTATTTTTTCACTACGCCTGTGATTCAATCACGATGTTTTCCAACAATGGTATCAAAGCCTCCTTTAATTGTTTAACTTGAATTAAGTGTTTTATTTTATTGATTTGATAAAAATTAAGGCTATGAGATTTAATTAATATCAGAACCGTTTTGAAATTAATTAGTGGCCGTTCATTGTCTGCTTCTGGGAATTTTTTAATTCACCTACTGCTACTTGAATTAGTTCTTGTTCTTGTGTTATGGAATATTAATTCCTTTAATAATACCTAATTTATACGTATGCTATGATTCTAGAAACTGTATATACCTATTATTTTGTTCTGGAATGCATGTATATGCATCTGCATTTTTTCCTATTTTGTGTAATAATGCCTTTGTCTATTTTGCCGTGTATACTGGGTCACCCACTAGTGGTGAACCACCACTAATGGTGGGTTTGCCACTGGTTCATCATCACCGTTGGTGAAGGTGGCTTACTTTGGACTAGACCAGCACATGCAACAGTAGGCATAACGTTGCTAGCGATTGGAAGAGCACGGAGGGGAAGTAATGACCGGGGACAAAAACAGATGGGAGGTAGCAGGGGCAAGACAAACCCTAATATGAGAAAATGGTGGGGGATATGTATGTTGGGAAGCAACAACTGTTTTCAGCACGTGTCATTCAATGGTCTTGTTGACCAAGGTGCATCCACTGACAGCAAAGTTTTTTGGTGAGTGCTGTGTCCCCACTTGTTTTTAATTTTATGTTTATATTTCAAAGGTTTAATTTTAATTAAATTATTTTAATATAGATTAAATTAGTTTATATTCCTAATAAACCCTTGTAATGAAATTATTAGTGAGAAGATAGATGATCTTCAAAGGAGGTATGCAATAAAGATGACTAAATCTCATTGTTATAAGGCTAAATGGGAAGCTATTGTGATGCTATAAGGATCTATGAAAGGTCATGATGCAAAATTATGGTCTTATAGACAAGAATTGCAATAGGTTGACAAAAAACGCCAATTTATTATCCACACTAAACTTAATGAAAAGCTTGGAAATTTAATGAATCAGTTGTTTTATATTGGATTTAGTATATTAAAGTATGATTTCCTTGGTGGCTATTGGAAAATAATTGGACTAGATGGATGTTTTTTTTAACATTTCTTAGAGGTGCTTTGTTAGCAGTAGTTAGGCATGATCAAAACAATTAAATGTACCATATATATTGGGCTATAGTTGAGGGAGAGAAGTACCAATCTTGGTATTGGTTTTTAAATCTTCTTTGTGAAGATCCAAACTTAAGTGGGAGTTTATGGACTTTTGTAAGCAATCAACAAAAGGTGAATATTTAAATATCGATACTGTTTATTTGTATATATGTTTTAAATTATTATACTCATATTATATTGTTTTGTGCATTCCTTTTTTTTTTAATCCGGGGTTTAGTGAATGCATCAAAGAATCTCTTCCTAAAATCTGAGCATAAAAAATATGTTCGACATGCCTATTCCAATTAGTCTAGATTGTATAAAGGCCACACCTACTTGAGTTTATTTTAGTAAGTGGTTAATTGTACAATAGAAGTGGAATTTGATGAGATAATAGAAGTTGAAGAATGTGTCAAATAGGGCTTATGATGACTTTAAAGTGAGGAATCCTGAGACCTTTGTGGATTATTTATGAGAACAAGAATTATTTATGAGAACAAGACCAAAAGCGTGAAATTATTCACAAGATATCAGAGAAATTTAATGGATTCATGTGTGAATCCCTATAAAAAAGATTGATCAATATGATAGAGGTGATTTGAGTTGCTTTAATGACTCAAATTCATGAAAAACGGATATGTTGATCAAATTCAGTGACAATATATGTACAAGGGTGAGGAAAAAGATAGAAACTACACAATAAGAAGCACGAAAATGTACTACCAAAATTGAAGAAATTTTGAAGTTCAAATTATCTCATTTTATCAACGAGTTCAATATTGATTTACAAGAAAGAACATGTTAGCGTAGATTTTAGGATTTAACATGGTTCCCATGTAATCATGTATTTATTTATATATCATATTAGAGGGAGGATATTGATGGGTATTTGAGCTAGCACTACAAACATGAATGTTATCTATAGAGTTATCAGTATGCCATGGAACCTATTATAGTGGTCCAAAATTTTGGCAAAAGATTGAAAACATGTAGCCCATATTACTTCCTTTAATCAAGAAGATGCCTATAAGGCCTAAAAAGGCTAGAAGAAGAATAAAGATAAAGAGCCATATAATTTAGACAAATTGAGCAAAGTTTGTGCACTTACGAGATGTCAACATTATTTTAAAGTTAGTCACAATAAAAGAGGTTGAAAAATAAAGACCAACTTCTGAGACAATATGAAATTGTTAAGGTAATTATATATTTATTTATAATTATGTTATGCTAAATATTCTTTAAATCTTTTATGATTCATTACAAATTATACATATATAATACAGTATAAATGAGGAAGACCACCAAAAAATGAGGTACCTACAGCCAACATTGGCAGTGGTGTAAGAAGAAGAGTTAGACAATCAATACCTACAAGATTAAATATTGCATCACCTATCTTAAAAAGGAAGAAGAGGGTAGTGAGTAAACATTCACTTTTATTTCTTATTTTTCCCAATTTTTTGAATATCATAAATATTTATGTGTATACATGTGACTTAAAGAAATGGAGTACGATTTTGAGAAGTTAGATGGAATGCTTATTTTACTGTTTTTCACCTAATTACAATTTTGGATAATTATTTTTTATTTATTCTTAACAGATAGAATTATACTTTTTGTTTATGATGTTTTATAGATGAGTGGAAGTCAATTTTAAGTATTCAAACCAATTTAAGTGTCTCAAAATGTAACTACTAATACAAATGCTCAAACAACAACTACAAACAAAAGGAGGTTCAAAGTAAGTTTTAGACCTTGAACTTTTCTTGGAAGTTAGAATTATTAAATGAGAATTTGTTGGCGTTTAGTCATAAGTAAAAAAAATCAGAATCCTTGAACTAGAAATTTATGGAATTTATTTATAAATAATTTTAATTACATATGGTTGCATGGAATAAATGGAAGTGTCAGAATTAAGTTAAGGAGTTAGAAGATATTAAATCAAATATGGAAGGGTAAGCTTGGAAAGATAAAAAAAATTGTTGTCTTGAACTAATAAGAGGAGAAGTAAATGAAGGGTGCATGGGTGAGAGACGAGTAAAAGTAAGAAGAAAGAAAAGAAGAACCTAGAAGAAACTAGAGAAAGAGGAAGAAAGTCATGTAATAATAAGAGAAAAGGGAGAGAAGTATTTGAGAGGTTAGGGAAAAAGAGAGAGAGAGTCATGTAAAATAAGAAAGAAATAGAGAAGAAAAAAGTAGAAAAAAGTAGAAGAAGAGAAGCAGAAACTGAACCAGAAAAGAAGAAGAAGGAAATAAAGATAAAGGAGATAAGAAGTGGAAGAAGAAGGATCAGCTGAGTTTTAGGTAACCCTTTATCTATTTTCTTGTTTTGATAGAAGAAGAAAGTAGAGAAACTAGGTTTTTATGTGCCGAAAATGAAGAGAGAAAGTAGAGGAACAAGAGATTTATGTTCTTAGATTTTTATCAACTTTTAACTAGATCTTAGTTCTTCTAGTTAGATAAAATAAGAATAGATTAAGTCCAAGCTCATTCTTAGATATTAAAACTTCAGGGATTGTCTATTTGAATATTAGTTTGAATGGAAGTTCGTTTGTTTGAAGGGAACTAAGAAAGTCGAAGGCAAGAATAAGAGGAAAGACAAACTTGATCTTGGAGTTACAAGTAAATAGATGGGTAATACGTTTATAGTTTTTATGATGATAACATGTATTATTGGATTTTGTGTGTATAAATACTTGTATTGAATCATTGTAAATGTGAGAAAAATATTCTGTGAATTTAATATCATGTTTGCATTGCAAGAATTCTGCTACTTTGATGTTATTGAAAAACAAAAAATTTAAGAAGCATGAAAATATGAAGATGATATGAAATATGTAAGCATTGGAAATTTGCTTGTTTGGGTAAGAGAGATACAATTTTGTTCATCACGTGCACGTTGACTTAAAGCCTTCTCTCGGGTGCCTGCTTATGGGACATGAGCTTCGAAAAATGACTCAATTCTGTTCATGGCGTAAACTTCGGTTTCGTCATTCTATTTATGGGATTCTCTTGAGCCATATAATTTGTGCATTTCATTGTGATTTACTGAGCATGATATATGATTAAATGCATTGTTTTAATGGTTGAAAATGCATTATATGATTTATGTGATAGAATTTCTTTTATGTGTTCTGTGAGCTAAAATTGTGGATATCTTAAAAATTTCTAGATTAAGGTGCTATATATGTATATATATATGCTTGATTGTTTGTGACTCGTCACCAATAGCTATAAGCATATTAGCCACTGAGCTTCGTAGCTCACTGCATCATTTTCCACTCCTCAGATGCAGAACAAGCAGATCAATAATAAATCTTGTAAAAACTTCGGCAAATCTCCAAGAAACTCATCTTTTGTAACTAAGTTAGTTCAATTATTTTGGTAGCTTTATAAGCATGTCAAGCACGAGCATTCTTTATTGTATTTTTGTATTATGCTACTGATGTGGCTTTTGATATGTAACTGAAGCAATGTACACACTCTGTTTGTTTGAGAAATGAACGAAAATAAGAGTTGAAGAATTTCTCTTCTGTTCATGTTCAAATCCTCTTCTCTGTTAAGTTAACTTCAGCTAGGAATACAAATGTGAGATGTTTGAGGGCTTTTGGATAGATTGCTTATGCAAATGGTTAAATTGGGAGTTTTGTATGTATGGATTGTATTGTTGGTTTTCAGTTCTTTCGGAAATTGCATAGAAGTGTATATTGATAGTAGAGAGAAAACAGGGGATAAAAGTATGTTCTGAAACTTCAATGATTAAACTGTATTGATTTAGGTAGAATTTGATAAAGTTATCTTCACAAAAGTTGTAGGTCTTTCTCTTAGCTTTCTAACAACATAAATTTTATAATTTTTGGACTTCGAGATTAAAAGTTATGAAGATTATAAGTGGGTGTGAAAAAGCTGCACTGTTCATCGATTTGCATGATCATGCACAAACACGATCATGCAAATGCGAATTTAGGTGGAAGCTCGCGGTCATGCTTGTCTCACTCACGTGACAATCTTATATTTTTTATTTTATTTGTTTGTTTGTTTATTTGTTTTTACTCCCACCAAGAATTTAATTCTTTTTATCCTGATGTTAGTTATATATATATATATACTTTTATTTAAAAGTCTCTCAATTTTGGCGCCTTGTCACCGCGAAATAAGAATCGAGACCGGGGGGCCAACAGTAAGGGCCAAAAAATCAAATCCAAGAAAATATCAAGTTGATGTTGGAGAATTTACAAAAAAATGAACCATGTTTAAACATTATGTTGATATTTGATTGAGGGTAAGAACATTATATTGGCATTTGGTTGATTATTTGAACATTATATTATGATTTGGATGTGGATTTGAACTTTATGTTGTGATTTGGATATAGATTTAAACTTTATGTTATGATTTGGTTGAGAATTTGAACATTATATTGTGCTCTAAAAATTGACATGTAAACATTATGTTGGGATTTGGAAATTGAGGATATGAACGTTATGTTGTCAACGATTGTATTGGATTGGTATATTTGTGCTTAAGGTCTTTCACTTTAATGAGAAATGCAAACAAAAGACATTCCTTTGAACTTTTTGAATTCATAGTAATTCCTAATGAAAAAGGGCCTATTGATGCTTCATAACGCTTTTTAACACAATTTTATTTTAACAATTCATTAACTTCTTTTGTTAATGTTTCATTATTAAAATGTTGTCTTTTACTAAAGTTAATAGTTTATGATGAAAAAATGCCTATTTTATATATATCTTCCTTTGAAAATTTTTAAATTTATTTTACATTGTATCTTTATAACCTTTGAGGGCCTTCTTCAGCCTTTCTATATCACACAAGTTTATTATAACAAGTAATAAAACATCAAAATATGAAGAAAGAATTACAAAGTTAAAACCTAAAGAAATACAATTACTTTGGAAGATGGAGATCTATAAATCCATTAAATGTTTCCAAAAGTACATAACTAGGAGTGTTTAGGGACATGAGTATAAACTAATAAGACTAGTTATTTCAAGAATGATGTTTGCTAAGATGCATCAACACACCCAAGATATATAGTCACATGGAACCTAAAAAACACACATAAATATGACACTTATGTCAAATTTTGAATTGTTTATCAATTAATATATAAACTCACCTCTGGCATAGAATTATGAATCTTGCGGACGAAAGTCTTACCTTAACTTATAGAAGATGTTTGACAGAATTTTTTACAGTAATAAAACTTAAACTCTTTTACCAAGACTATATACCTACAAGACACCTACAATATGAATAATCATTAATTAGTTGTATGAAATTAACATCATATAAGGTATAATTGAAATACTCATATTTCTATTAACGAGTTGGTAGAAAAATAGGGGCAATACTCACATTTGTATTATTATATTGATAAAAATATTAACCAATATTAGGTTTAACATTTAATATCCATAGCTTTATCTTCTCATAACAATTGGGAAATAAATGTATGGAATCTGAAAAAATAATAAGGATCATGATATCCATATTATATATTATATAGGTAATAATAAAAAATGTTAATCCCATTTTATCATTGAATACAATGCTTTCTGTTAGCAAAATTAAAAGTATTTCTTTTCAACTTATATTAGATAATTGAAATAACAATAAATAGCATTCTTGAATCTATTAAGAACTTTTTCACGAGCTTCCCATATCAAGTGTATACCAGATGCAGAAGTTATAAAAGCCATGTATATTTTATTTGCACCTATATTTTTCTATAATACACACAATGTTCAAATATGATTAACACATTTTAAAATAATTATAAAGGGAATTAAAAAATTTTGGTAGTTGTCTAAACCTTTTTAAGTAGATGATTAGTGATAGTTGTCTCAACCTTTTTCCCCCTCGACTTTCTATTTCCTAGTTGCAATCTCTTATGTTTCTAAGATATGTGTAAAACTTATGTCAAGAGCACAAATAAAATAGTAGGAGCATTTTTAACACCTTTAGTGTAACACCCCACTCCCGCTGGACCCGAACCCGATATCGATGGTGATATCCGAGTCCGTGCCCCGTGAAGGTGGTGTGCTACGTCATTGAACAATCAAAAGTCGGTATAATTGTTTTTTTTGAATACGCGCAAATCAATATCACAAAATTTGGGCCCACTTTTATTCAGAAACATTTTGTTTACAAGAATCGCCAAGGTTTTGTTTTATATCAGAATTTCGATTAGCTTAAACCGAAAACGAAACATATTACATTTTATTCAATTTCTTTTGTAAAACCCTCTCTCTTTTTTTTTTTGAAATCACAAACATAAAATACAGAAAATCGATAACCAAAACGGCCCGCTTTGTTTTATAACCATTTGATACAAAACAATGTAATCAACAGGATTTTTATTAGCCATTTGGGCCCATTACAA
>JANZXR010000171.1:33572064-33597194 GCA_027575705.1 Erythroxylum echinodendron
ATTAAACTCCAAAAATTTCTAATTCATAAATTCTAAGTTATTTTCATGCTTGATAATTTAATAAAATAAATAAAATATAATAAAATATAAAAATCCTAAAAACGGGATCCAACACTTCGCGTTTTACAATTCATGTGATTATAGAGTTTTAAAGATGGACAATGATGATGATCTACCAAAGGTTATTGGTATTAGGACTGTTATATCATAGACCAGTCATAGCTCAAAATTACTTTTAAAAAAATGTTAGACATGCACCCAATATCTGTTTAAATCTTATTTTTATCTATATTCTTAATGATGATGGTTATTTCAATACTTCTAGTGACAGTTAGTGTAACATTACTAAAGGTTCTTTAGATATGTACGTGAAAAAAGTCTTCAGGTTTATACTGTAATAAAGTTTTAGTTTCCATTGATATTGTTAATGTAGTTAAGAGTGATGACTCTTTAGAATAAAAGCATAAAAGACTTACCCGCATCAATGAGAAAGGACTTTATTGTTTATTCAAGAAGAAACTATTTTCTAATTTGAAAGGTGAATGATTACAAAAGTATGCTCAATACTTGGCTAGTAAACAAAATAAGGTTTCTTTAAAAGCCATCCTCCTACTAAAAAATCAAAATTACATGATTTAGTGCATTCAAACCTCAATGGCCCAATGAAGATAAGGATTTTTAGTGGTGGAATTATTTTGTGACATTTATTGATGATTGTTCAAAAATACTTTGGGTTTATATCTTAAAGTCAAAAGATTAGATAATTGGTTTCTTTAAACACTTTCAAGCTTCCATTAAAAAAAATTTGGAAAGAAGATAAAATGTATTTAAGCGAATAATGGTGGTGAGTACTGTGGATTTTTTGATAAGTACCGCAGATAATAAGGCATTAGACACTAAAAGACACCTCCCAAGACTTTTTAGATGAATGGTTTAGTGGAAAAGATGAACAGAACATTCGTAGAGAGAGTAAGATGTTTGTTTTCGGAAGCGAAGTTACTTGATTCTTTTTGGGGTGATGCTTTATATATTATTACACATGTTATCAACTTCTCTCTTACTATTTCTTTGCAGGGTAAAGTTCATGATCATATATGGTGTTATAAGGAAGATTCCTACAATCATTTGCTTGTGTTTAGTTATAAATTATTTAAAGATGATAGGTCCAAGTTAGATGCTATGTATCTTCAATGGTTATAACCATGATGAGTTTGATTATAGGTTTTATCTAGTTCAAAAGAAGCTTTTTAAAATATATGATGTTATTTTCATGTAAGATTAAAAGATTAAAGATACTGATAAGGCATAGAAGTTAAAGTCTAAAGATTCTAATGGTTTAATTAATATTAATCCTACTCTAGAGACATATACGCCTAATTTAGCTGAGTTTGGTAATCAAAATGATTATTAGAATCATATTCATGATTATCAAACTGAAGTTGTTAATAATGATGTTACTAATAAGGTTAATGCTTTTGTTCTTGAGGTTATTAATAAACCTATAGTTCCACCTTGAAGTTTTACTAAAGAACAAATTGTATCCACTCATTATTAATTTAAAGAATGTGTGCTTCTCATTGATGGGGAAGAAATAGAGAGCTACGAAGAGGCTATAAAGAGTGATCATAAGGATGAACGATTTGTAGCTATAAAACAAGAGGTGGAATCTTTATATAACAACCATAATTTTGAGCTAGTAAGCTTACCTAAGGGCAAAAAAGCTTGGGTTTATAGGGTAAAGAATGAATAAATTCTTTTTGAATATGGTATAAAACTAGGTTAGTTGTCAAAGGCTTTAAACATAAAAGGGGAATTGACTTTGAAGAGATTTTCTTGATAGTTGTTAAAATGTCTTCCATCATAATTATGCTTGCTTTGGAAACTATTCTTGACTTAGAGGTTGAACAATTGGATGTGAATCGCTTTTCTCTATAGTGATTTGGAGGAGGAGATTTATATAAGGCAGTTAAAAGGTTTTGTGATGAAAGGTAAAGAGAACTATGGTTTGAAAAAAGCTCCAAGATAATGGTAGAAGATGTTTAAGTTAGTTATGATCCAGTAAAGATATAAGAAGAATACTTCTGATCATTGTGTATTTGTTCAGAAATTTTCTGATAATAACTTCATTATTTTGTTGCTCTATGTTGATGATATGTTGATTGTTAGTTATAATGCTTATAGAATTAACAGGTTAAAAACATAGCTTAGCATGTCTTTTGTAATGAAGGACAAAGGAATAGTAAGACAAATATTTGGCATGCAAAATTATTCGTGATAGAGCAGCAAAGATGGTTATCTCAAGAAAGATACATAAAAAAATTACCTTTAATAGTTTTGTTTGAATAAAGTTAAAGTGATAAGCAAACCTCCTACTCTTCAATTTAAACTTATAACTAGGCAATCTCCATCTAGTTAGAATGAGAAAGAAGACATGTATAATATTTCTTATGCATCTGTAGTACGAAATTTTACATATGTAATAGTTTGCACAATGCCTAATATTGATCATGCAATTGGTATTTTCTCTCTAATCAAGATAAAAAATATTAGAATGTTGCAAAGTGGATTGTAAGATATCTTTGAGACGCTTTGATTTTGAAATTGTGATTTGAAATGAGAACTCCTATTCTTTATTAGGACACTGATTCTAATATAGCAAGTGATGTTGACTCGAAAAGGTCGACTTCAAGCTATTTAATTACCTTTGTAGGTGGCTTGACAATCTAGGTTGCAAAAGTTTGTTGCATTGTCTACTATTGAGGTTGAATTTATTACTACAACTAAAACTTGCAAAGAGTTTCTTTGGACGAAAAAAGTTTCTTTAAAAACTCGATTTACTTAAAAAAGGTATGTTGTACTTGGTGAAAGTCAAAGTGCTTTACAACTTAGCAAAGATCCTAATTTTTATGGTAGATCTAAATACATTAATATGAAAAATCATTGGATATGTGATGTTATGAACTCTAAACTGCTTGAACTTGAAAAAGTGTACACAAAAGATAATGGTTCAGATATGATGACAAAGTCTCTACCTAAACAAAAGTTTGATGCTTGTCATTTGATTGTCGATTTAGAAAAGGCGTCCCTTTATGTCAAAGGGGGAGTTTATTGGGGTCCTCCTTTAGTGGAGTCCACTATAATTAAAAGAATATTAGGTTGTATGCATTTTGTGTGGAAACTTGTAACCTTTATGAAGAAAATTTGACTCTTCAAATTTTGGGCGTGTGGCGAATGATGTGATCATTCATATTCCTCATTTTTCTCTCATCTTTATTTTTTAGCCATTTTTGGTTTGTTTGACTACTTTCTTCTTCTCAATTGGCAAAAACTTGTAACTGTTATGGTTGGTGAGTACGGGTACGTTTTTCACACACCTTTTGTTCTTTGTGTTGGCTAATGTAGTAATGTGATCACTTTATCTCCTTCTATTTCTGGTTTAATTATTCTCTTAATGTTTGGGAGTGTTTATTGTCATTTTCTTCTTTACTGTGAGAGATAAGCTTTTGTAGAGCTGTCATTGGAAAGGAATTGTTGTGGTATGAAAAGAAGTTTTTCAAATATTTTTTAATTTTAAAATATACATTGTTGATTACCACTCTTCATTATTTGTTGTTATGAACTCTTGAACTTTTAAACAAATCATTTGATGTATTTGTTGATTTTATAGTAGATTAGTTTATGAATTAGATCTCGTACTTTTACTTATGAAATTGAGAAGATTTTTCATGTTAAAATTTTAATATTCTTGTGCGTGATTTATTTTGTACATTCATATTTACTTCACACAATTTTATTGAAATGAAAAAAGAAATTAAACCTCACAATTGTGCTTATCTTTTGCATTTTATGATTGTTGTTCACGTAGAGCGTTGAATTGTTACCGGCTGATGCAAGAAGGGGATTTTGTTGAAGGAACTTCCGAAAAGCACGAGAGTTGGAAACCACAAGAGTCCCAATGCCAAATTTTCAGGATTGAGTTCTCTATTTGTCAGATAGGCAAATTTTATCGTTGTCTTTGTCATGTAGGGTCGATCAAACTATCTGATCACCTACTTAAGCCCAAGTTCTTTTTTATTTGCAATTTGACAATAAGCTTGCTGGACATTTGACTTCGATTTTTAATGCATATCAACCAACCATAATCGGCAAGCATGTTCCCTGACCAAGGTCAAAAGAGCTTACGTAATTTGCAAATCTATAATACGGCTAGAGGCATACTCAACGCCCAACAACTCCAATGAATTGAACCTTAGATTTGGGAGCTATACTCAACGCCCACCTGACTACTTTATTGTTTCTGTCTCTTTTTCTGGTTAACTTAAGATGATAAGGTAGAGAATTGAACCCATTTAATTTAAATAATGAAGGTGTAAAATGGGTTAGTGAATTATTTGAAAACGGATTTTAAAGAATCAAAATATTTGCTCAATACCTTCATCGTAAAAAAGCATGGACATGGTGAGATAGCAATTCTAAATAATAATAATAATTTATACTAAAATAAAATATTCTGGCAATATTAATTGGTTGAATTACAAGTTTTATAGGCCCGTAGCACTGGGAAAGTCTGTTGGACTTCGACTTGGCCGGTCAATCACTATGGGGCCATCTTCTACATACACCGGTCATTGTTAGTTATGCAGGGCTTGCATGGAAGTCACAATTCTGCCCCATTTTCTTATATAGGACTCCAATAATATTCGCAACCAAAGTTTAAAACAAGGCTCGGACATTTTTATTTATCTTCTATAATACTAATACATGTGTATCTGAGTTGAGTTGAAAATATCTTAGTGGGCTGCTAAGTAAAACAACAATGGGCCTACCTTAAGCCTTAGTCGTCTTTGAATTCTAAATAAGAAATGAAGAAAGGTCGAATGAACTCCTGAACGTTAGCATAAAGTATAGCTTGATTTTAAATTTAAATTAAATAAAATAGTTAGTAAATTTTCCAAATAAAACTTACCATTTTAATATTATTTTATTAATTTTTTAACATTATTCTAATCAACATCCAACAAATTATTAATATGTAATTTTATTCATATCAAAAAATTACGTTATCCGATTTAAGTGGCGTTAAGAATGTATTTAAAATTTAAAATGTTTAATTTAAATAATCTAAAACTATAATTTTATTTGATGAAATACTAAAAATAGTTATTTACGTCAATTTACATTGGAAAATTTTTAATCTAATT
Source organism: Erythroxylum echinodendron (assembly GCA_027575705.1). Classification (NCBI taxonomy): domain Eukaryota; kingdom Viridiplantae; phylum Streptophyta; class Magnoliopsida; order Malpighiales; family Erythroxylaceae; genus Erythroxylum; species Erythroxylum echinodendron. The sequence goes on from JANZXR010000171.1 coordinate 33,577,266, forward strand.
CTTATTTAATGTAAACTACATTAAGCATACAATTTATATCGACTTGCATTCATTTTGGGTCATGCTTTGGACCTTACCTCCAGGCCGAATCTGAATCATGGCATGGCAGTGGAACGAAGAAGAGCCAACCAAACAGCACGATGTATGGACAAAAGCGACCTACCGAACCTCTTTCTTAAATTTTCTCTTTTCAACTCTATCTATTAGTAAAATATTTATAGCTAAATTGGACCGTGACAAACCATTTGTTAAACTTTGGAGTCAAGTAAAGCTTGATTTAAGATCCAACCTAGATATCTGCAACGCATTTGACTCATATATCAACATAGTTTGACTATAATTGTCCGTACAATATTTTTATCTTATCATATCATTAATTAAATATGCTTTTTATTATTTTCAACTTGTGATTTGCAAGAAAGTTAATGTTTTTAAGCATTCAAAAATGGTGGCTGCCGGCAAAGATGATGCTAATAAACTTCCCTCCTTTTTCCGCTAACTCTCACCCAAAACCTATTTTTCTTTCTTTCCCACTACTTTTTATGAAAAAGAAAATCGCTTAATAATATAATTAAAGAGCCCCCATTTCTTGAGATTCCAATTTCTGACATAGACGTGCAATACAAAGGCACCACTAAGATCAAGTCGTAATTTAATATCTTAAACTAGAAGATTTTGAATATGTTAATTGTTAATCACAACCATTATAATAAATTTAAAAGTTAGGACTGTTACCGACCATAAATTAAATAAAATTGATTGACAACAAAAAAGTTGTGGATGGTAATATTCATCACCTTATTTATCAAATTAAACAATTAATTTAATCGTCCTTATCTAAAACTCAATTATTTAGTTAGATGTTACTTGTTTTCTTCTAACAAATCTAATCTTTGAATAGTTTGAAGAAAAGATACCATTTTGTTCTTGAGGAATGGAGTTTTAATGGTCAATGAGGCTGCATTGCACGACATTAAAATAAATTTTATGATTTGTTCACTTGTAATTCTCTATCTTTACAACGACTTCTGCTTAAACGTAGTAATATAATATGAAGATAAGTTTAGGTAGGAAGAAAATTAATTTAGGGGAAGTGACTACAAGTTGTACAGTTTATATTGATATATATTTTTCAATAATAATATTTATGAACGTAACATAACAAGCTCATCTCATGTATATACAATCTATTAAATATGACTATTATTAAAAAGTTTTTAAATCTATTCTCATCACAATAAAAATATTTTAAAGGTTAAATTATAACATTATGTCTTATCTTATATCCTAAATTACCTTCTTCTTTTTATAAGAATATCTTCTCTTTAGTTCAAAAATAACCATAAAATGCACCTAATATGAACATGATGCTTAAACTTAAACTAATTAAATGTTACCAATATGATAAGTTAGATTTAATTAGTTAGAGTTATAACTTCACTTAAATAATATTTAGTTCGCATATTTTATTTTTATTTTTAACTAAAATTTAAGATGAGGGTTTTTATATGAAAAACTTAGTTTTTCAAAAAAATTTATATATTTTTTAAATTATAAGAAAAGTGCATCTTTTACCTTTTTTTTATTATAACTAGTATATCTTTTTTCAGTTTTTAAAATTAAAGCAGGGATAAGTATAACCGACTTCATATTATGCTCATCCTATTTTACTTTTTATAATTAAAAAATCAAATTCATTTTTTTATTTAATTTCATGCCATTAGAATTTAGTTTTATAGGTTTTGATGTTTTGATGATTAGTCAGATAAATGATTTATAAATGATTTATTGTGTTTTTATACAACTATCAATAATATTTTAACTCAAAATAAGATTTAACCTAATAATTATATATATTTCAAGAAATTTATTAAATTCATAATAGAAAATATATAAAATAACCTAGCTAAGTTAACTAATTATATTGAAGCAGTTCTTATCAACCCATAAAAGTGGAAAGAGGGAAATTATGCTAAAATAAACATAAATCAGATTGATTTTTGCTAAAACTTTGTTAAATCTTCTGTACCATATCATAATCTAAACATAGATAAAATAATAACAGTAAGTTCGGTGTTTAAATATGATATTCACTGCGTTGGATGGGTTTTCGTCAAATTATTATTAGTTAGATAAGGTGCATATAATTAAATTAAACAATAATAGTGTTATTCGTGCTTTGGTACTTGATTGCATTAAATTCTGACCCTTTATTTGAAATAAATCACATAACCTTAGATGATATTAGATTATTTAAACTAAATATAAAAATTTAATGACAAATGAAATATTTACTAAATTTTGAAATTTAAAATTACTAAAACTTACTCACTACATTATACTGACAAAAAAGTATATTAGGTATACATATATATTGTGGAATAACTAGTAACTCAACAAACACCATCAATTTCAATATTTTGTTTAGAAAAGCATGTCTGACAGGCAACCACTTGAAGTTTTGAACCAATTGCTTCTATATACACGGTTCTTGTATGGTATGCTTCAGCTTTGAGTCTAAGCAGAACAGGAAAGAAACAAGCTTGCTATCTCATTCTACTTTTAAGCAATTAATTATAAAGAGGAGAGAAAAAAATAAAAGAAAGGTTTGGATGGCTGTGACTAGATCCATTACAAGGTTTCATTTGCCTTCACCCAACTTCCATAACATTTACCTTTTTTAGATAATTTCTTCTTACCTATCCTATCTTTTGCAACCTAATCTTACTTGCTATGCACTCAAATTTTGAGTAAAAAAATTAAAATCATGACAAATAATATCACTTTGCCCACTTGCCCACCACAAATTTGAGTTTGACAATAGGAAAAAGAAAATAATAGAGAAAAACAAAAGAAAAAGAAATCCCTCCCACTTTCGACATTATTTAATTTATATTCCAACCAATACATAAAATATCTTTTATTTTAGCATATAGCAATAATGATTACACACATGTTCATCCATTTCTACTTTAATTAATTTGAGGTCACCCATACCAATTTCTTATTATTTTATGAGCTCATTCAGACAAAACGTAGGAAAGTTGGGAAAACAAATCTCAAATTAGCTCAACTATAACAAGCTTTCTTATTATCCCAAAAAACAATTTCCACAATTCAAAACCAAACAAATTCAATTATAAAATTCCACATTTCCTATCATCCTTCTCCTTTCAATCTCACTCCTTCTCCCAGAAATTTTTTTAAACTCCTTTTTCATAGATATTATAATTCTCCTAATTAAGCTCTGTTCTGCTCTGCTAAGTTCAGCTCTCTCTTAATCCTAGAAATTAATCTGAAAAACCCAAGTTTTTTTCCAGATTAAATCTTGCTGTACAACTTGTCATCTATCTTCTACTCTCTGTTCGAACCTCAAGCAAATTCAATTTTTTATTTTTCTCTTCCTCTGTTTTTGAGCTTGTATTTTTCTTGGAAAGGTTTGGATTTTCTGGACTAATTTCTGTTTTTAACCAAAAATTTGGAGTTGCTCCTTAGATGTTTTAAGCTCTAAATCGAAATGGGTTTAGCCTAAAATCTTCAAAGAAAAAAGATAAAAAAAATTCTTTAGAGGTTTTAAGCAATGGAAACCAGGGAAGCCGTTGTTAGTAGTAGTGGAGGAGGCGGGGTTACTGTGGTGGGATCTGATGCTCCTTCTGAGTTCCAAATCGCTCCGAGGTCCGACAACTCGAATTCCACACCTGGATCGGCGCCGCCGCCGCCGCCTCCACCGCAGACGACGGCGGCTGCGGCGACCATGTCTGTTAAGAAGAAGCGAGGTAGGCCCAGAAAGTACGGTCCTGACGGGTCTGTAATGGTGGCGCTTTCTCCGAAGCCCATATCTTCTGCTGCTCCAGCTCTGCCTCCTGTGATTGATTTTTCGTCGGCCGAGAAACGCGGGAAAGTGAAACCTATCAGCAAAACGAAGTACGAATTGGATAATATAGGTAAATGCAAGATTTTCTTTTCCCCCCCTTTTCTTAAGTTTTTGATACGTGGTGTGTTTCTTTGGTGGTTAAAGTTGAGACATGAGAGTTTGGTGTTTTTAATATTGTGGGTGTTCCTGTTTTTATTCTAAAGGTGGTCCTATTCGTGGAAGGTTTGCTGTACTAGAGAGTTGAGGATTGAGTCGGTTTGTGTTGGGATTATGTACGAGTAAAGCGATAGGTGGGCTTGTGTCCTTTCCAACAAAACATCTATCTTGCTTACCGCGCAGCCTCTAGGGCTGGAGAGTGTTGAACTGAAAGGTGTGGCTTTACTTGCTTACTTGATCTGCCGTTAAAATAGGAAATGGGTGGTAGTGTTTGCGTGGGCTGTACTTCCCATATTAGGCTTTGGTATTCTCGCGTCTTATGTGGCGTGATTCTGTCGTGTCAAGTGGGACGGATGAGCAGACGGTCTAATTATGGCTTGACTCCTTATAGTTTCTGTCAGCTAACATTCTCTGAAATTTGCAATGATTTATTTGACTATTTTCATTTGCGGAGAGCTTAGGTTGATTAGCTGAAGCTTTCTTCTTGACTCCTTATAGTTTCTGTCAGCTAACATTCTCTGAAATTTGCAATGATTTATTTGACTATTTTCATTTGCGGAGAGCTTAGGTTGATTAGCTGAAGCTTTCTTACTGGTAGAATCTATTAATCAAAATAAGCTTGCTTAATTGTAGAATTTAAAAATTTGTGATTCTTCTGCAGCACATGATCTTGTTACACCCGAGTTTCTGAGTTAGGACTTTGAACTGCAATTTTACTCTTTTCACTTTTGCACATACCTTAGATGTATTCTTTTCTTGTGTGGTGTAGTGTACAGGGAATTGACGAAATTGCATGAATGTTGACAAGTTAAGTTTGCTACGACATGCTTACAAATTGAGGCAAAAATAGTAGTCTTTGACTTTGTTGCTTATTTTTCTGGTATTCTGAGAAGGACATCGTCTCTTGATTCAAGAAATTGAGTTACCACCCAGAGTGACTTGGGGCATAGTAATAGAGATTAACTACTCAACTAACGTCACCACGTAGTACTGGAGATTTAGCCATTTTATTAGATAACTAACATGAAGGTCTTAGCTTGTTAGATAGCAAAGTTCGAAGCTTTACAGGTTGGGGATTCTAATTGCTATTTGGCTCAGTTTCGTAATACATTATTCTCTTCGGCTTGGTTAACACAACTGATAAATATTCTTAAATTTCAAACCTTTTCTTAATTTTCTGTTGGATTTGTGGTTTTAATAGCATGTGTCCACATGATAATGGTTGATCTTTGTCACAAATTCTTCTTGTAGGTGAATGGGTTGCATGTTCTGTTGGTGCCAATTTTACCCCCCATGTTATCACCGTTAATGCTGGCGAGGTACATGAGAACATAACCAACTTAATTTCGCTATTTGTTTCTGCGATGATTTTGTAAGATTTTAATCCATTTAATATTTCTTTTAAAACGTACCTCATGCACAAGACTCTTCACTTTACGAGGTGAGATTTTGGAGAGGGTCATAATTTACGCAACCTTCTCTTTGTATTTTTACACAGAGGCTATTTCATCCATGTAATATATGCTGATTAATATGGATAAATGAATATTATATCTTCTTATGCAACATTCCTGTTGTACCCATTCTATTTTATTTTTATTTTTATTTTCCTGCCCTCGTAATTGAAATGTGTCACTTTGGTCATTTTCGTTAAAATTTTAATCACCTATTTATTATTATATTTTTGGTTGCATAAGAACTTCAACAATATATTTAATATGTTATTGGAATGAAATGGGCAAAAACACGATTAATAAAAGTTATGTTATTGAATTTTTAATTGACCTGACAATAGGCCGTAATTATTTTCTTTTTATCAATAATAAAGTACAAGAAATTATTGACTGTATAGGATGTTACGATGAAGATCATTTCATTTTCTCAACAAGGGCCTCGAGCTATATGTATTCTCACAGCAAATGGGGTGATCTCGAGTGTGACACTTCGCCAACCTGATTCATCTGGGGGCACACTCACATATGAGGTGCGGCAAGCTATGCTTTATTCTAATTTATGATTCTTTTCCTCATATTCATCAGTAATGACGTATCTTGTATCCTCAGTTTTGGCTTTGATTCATTTTGTAGTGAATTTTATTTCTTTTCTTGAATTCTTTTCTGCCAAATCTTTTTGATTTATAGTAAGGTTTACTCAGTGTTCAGTTTGTTTGAAGGTGGCTTCTATCATAGATAGTTCCATGTATATAAATTTTGGTATAGATTATGGGTATAGATAGAGTCGACATTCAAACTCGTTGAAATTCAATAAAATTTAACAGAGCCATCATGTTTTTGCCGGTTGGCTAGGGGGATAGAAGTACTTCCCCATCTACCACAGTTCAAATCCTGGCAGGTGCATTGGAACTCAAGAATTGGGTAATAATGTCTAAATGGAGGGGAACTTATACATGTTTGATTGTTTTGTGCTCTGTAAACTCTGCTCCATTGTCTGCACACATTCCAGTATCATTTCATGCACCTGATATTAGTTATATGTATTCGATTGTAAGCCTCCTTTTTGTGACATTAGTGAAAATTCAATGCCTTCCATTTGGTTTTCTTCCAGGGTCGTTTCGAGATACTTTCTCTATCGGGTTCATTTATGCCTGCTGAAAGTGGAGGAACGAGGGGTAGATCTGGTGGGATGAGTGTTTCATTGGCAAGTCCAGATGGACGCGTTGTAGGTGGTGGTGTTGCAGGGTTGCTAGTAGCTGCAAGTCCCGTACAGGTTTGCAATTGAAGTTTTATTAAATTTCCTTTTTCTTGTTGGCCAACCCAAGCAGACTATCCAGGCAAATTCCCCCATTAAAATATTGAGCAAGATGTTTATTGCGGAAAGTCTTGACATGAGTACGAGGATAGAAATTCTGATCTTGTTCTGTTTAATTTCATCAGGTTGTGGTGGGCAGTTTTCTAGCTGGAAACCAACACGAACAAAATACCAAAAAACAGAAACATGAAACCATCACAACTATCACGCCAGCTGCTGTGCTTCCTATTTCTACTGCCGAGCCAAAACCCAATCTCTCACCTACCTCATTCCGTGGAGATGGTTGGTCTTCTTTCCCTTCCGATTCTAGGAATAAACCAACCGACATTAATGTATCTTTGCCGGCTAGCTGATCTGAAAGGAGTTCTCTATTGTTTCATCAAAAGGTTTGTCATTGATTATTATGGCAAATCAACTCTAGCTTATTGATGCTTCCCTACGTATAACCTCGTCTGTAATCCTATGAATAATTAATGAGATCTACATATCAAATTTGCCCTCTTCCTTTTCAGGTAGAGTTTAGTTAGCTGATCAGAGAGGCGCTTGCTTCTGTGTAGAATATTTGATGTAGTATTACAACTGCAGTTGGATATTTTTATCTTTGTTTCTTTTAGGCAATGGACTCTACTTCTGTTATCCGGCCTGACGAAGCTTTTACGTTGTTTCTTAAATTTACATTGATCTGAGGGAATTTTGGACATCTTGTAGAGATGATTAACGGTGGACATCCAGCATTGTTCCTTAATTATTTGTGCTTTTGATTTCTAGGCCCATTTTCTGATTTCAAAGAGGGAAGTAGAGAGCACAGGCTGCTTCTTTTCCAGAGAAGTATAGAGATAAATGGTAGTGAATAGTTCCTACCAGATCTGCTATTTGAAAAGAGAAGCATAGTTTGTCTTTTTCTTTTCATTTTTGCTTCTGTAGTAAGATAGTATTTAATTCTGTTTTGTGCATATCTCGATCGTTTGAGTACAATTAGAGCTGCCTAATTTTTACTTATTCAGTTCCAAGCATTTTTCTTTTGATAGAGTTAACTTTCTTGGTGTTAACGAAGGATGGGAACTTTAACTTATTAACAAGCAGGTTGACTTCGAACGTTTTTAAGGCTTTTATATTTATTAGCTAAGGTATGCTTTATTCTTCCATAATGAATTTGTTGAGAATTTTCTCATACATGAAGTAGTAAATCATTAAAAAGATATTTCAATAATTTTTAATTTTTTAGACACTTAAAGATGATGGGTTTTTGTCCTTTTTGTAAAACTGAAATCAAACTTGAAATTGCTCACAAAACACTGTTATTAATGTAGCTGAAACATCTGACAGAAGGAAAGAGAAGCTATTCCGGGACGAAAAGAAAGGTGATAAACAGTATTTACCGGTGGTAATGGGAATTATAACACAGAATCCCAATAAAAAAGACAGAAAACCTTGTCAATAAATAAATCAAGCTAGCTGTGCATGGAAATGAGACATATATGCAATTTCATTAAATGGTAGCCGAAATCATGATGAAGCACATGGAGAGAGATAACAAGCATTTTCATTAAATGGTAGCCAGAATTATGATGAGGCAAGTGGAGAGAGGGGCGTTTTTCTTCCTTAATTATTCCATATAAGTTCATCAATTTTGTGATCCAATAGGATGTTTGCTTGTGCGAGTAAAACTATAATATTTTATTATTTTTGTGTGTTATAAAAGGAGTGTAACTGATAGAGTTTGTATTGTAATTTTGGGATTGAATGAATTCTCCTCTCCTCTTCTCTCCTTCCCTCTCTCTCTCTCATCTGTGTGTGTGTGTGATTGTGTTGTGTCATATGATATCAATTTGGTATCAAAGCTAATTAAATCCAGCTCTAATTTTTAAAGCAATTTGTAAGGAAAAAAATAAAAAGTGTTCTTATACTTGTGAAAGAGTAGTTCATTAAAAGTGAAAGATGTCAAACATTTATAATATTGTGTAGTCAGGCCTCACATTAAATAGTAAACTTGATTATAGTTATTGGGATCACCTCAACGCTCATAATATTTGGAGTTTTATTGATCCAGGCTTAGAAGAAGGAGTTGATGTAAATGCTCAAAGGAAGGACCAACTGACGTTATCCCAATTCACCTAGGAGTAGATTATTTAGTTTTTGGTAAAATTGCTAACGCTAAAATTACCAAAGAAACGTGTAATATCTTGAAGTTGGCTTACAAAGGTATAGATAAGGCTAAAAAATCCAAATTACAGTCCCTGTGTAGAGAATATGAGAGGTAAGAAATGTTAAATTTAGAAACTCGTGAACAAAATTTTTCTCTGTGTTACTGATCTTGTCAACAAGATTCGTGGTTTTAATATAGGAGAAAAGGGAGATTTCAATAGCAGAGGTAGATGAAGTTTTATAGGAAGAGGTCGTAGCAATAATTTTAACTAGGGAAGAGAAAACAATTCTAGAACATTATGAGGAAATAATTTTGGGCCTACTAGTCGAGGAAGAGGACAAGGTAATCAAAATCAAGAGAGATGTAATTTTAATTCCTTTAGTTATGGAAGGTATGGACACAAAGTTGCTGATTGTAGATCCATATCTTAGAATAACTATCAGGCTAATATCGTAAAAAATTAGTATCAATATTTTGGTGAGAATTCTAATAATTTAGAAAATTTATTTTTAACAAGCAACTCTTTTCTGGAAGATGAAAATATCTTGTACTTGATTTCTGGTTGTAGTAATCATATGTGTGGGAATAAGGAGTTATTTTTCTTTTATGAAAATGTTCAATCAACAATTAAATTTGGGAATAATTCAAATATTCCTATTTTGGGAAAAAGTCGAATATCCATTAGGCTGAAGGATGGTCCTAAAAGTTTTATCTTTAATGTTTTCTATGTTTCTAGCCTTCATTGTAATTTACTGAGCATGACTCAATTATTAGAGAAAGGTTATAAAGTGCAGATTTATCGTGATTTTTATACCTTGATAGACAAGAATGGAAGATTTGTTGCAAAGGTAAAGATGTCTTCTAACCGTCTATTCCCACTAAAAATTCATCATGAAAAATTTGCTTGCTTGAATTTTGTGATACCTTATGTAAATTGGCTATGGCACATGCGTTTTGGACATTTTTATTTTTCTGGATTAAATTATCTATCAAGAAAAGACTTTGTGTTTGGCTTACCTGTTGTGAATATTTCTGACCATATATGTGAGACATGTGAGTTGGGAAAAAAGCATAGGGATGTATTTCCAGTTGGAAAGTCCTATAGAGCAAAGAAGTTATTCGAAATTATTCATTCAGACCTGTGTACTATTGAAATTTCATCTAATGGAGATAATAAGTACTTTATTACTTTTATTGATGATTTAGTAGAAAAGCCTGGGTGTATTTCCTAAACAGAAATTAGAAGCTCGTGATGCGTTTAAATCATTTAAAACGTTTGTGAAAAAGTAAAGTGGCTGCAGAATTAAAGCATTAAAAACAAATAGAGGTCGAGAGTATCTTGCATGCATAGAGTGATGAGATTTTCTGACTATAAACAGTAATAAAATTTATCACCTTTGAGAATCCGAAACACCAAGACCTATGTAAATATCGAAACTAAATCCAGATTAGGTTATACCTTTTTGCAACGAAAATATACAGAGAAACTGGTAGTGTCAGGAAGAGCACATCAAGTGTTACGTCTTCTTTAGGGTTTTTGAGTATATGAGAGCAGATGAGATTCTTCAGTCTTTAAGTCATACTATATACCCATATATATAGTAAAACTCTAAAGACCAAAACCCAAACCCTAATGCCCAAAGCCGAAATCCGATTAAAGCCCAATGAAAGTTCAATTTTCTTAGTGTGTGACCCTATAGGCTTATTTAATATTAGTAGGAGGTCTAAACTTATTTCAGGCCCGTAAGTTATAAGTGGTCTCTAGCAAGATATAATAAATACCTAATATAAACAAGGTCAGAATACGACACTACCTAAATCACAACTGATCAGTTAGAGTACATTTTATAATTGGTTCGCGAGGCATACACCAACATAGAGGTCATTGATCAGTGTGAAAATCAACATCAGATGACCACCAAATACATGCCTCAACAGAATGGAGCAGCAAAAAGGAAGAACATAATTATTATGGATATGGAAAGATGCATATTAAGATTTCATCGATTGCCTAAAGAATTTTAGGCAAAAGTTATTACTTATGTAGTTTATATTTTAAACAGTTGTCTAAAAAAACCTTACTAACAAAATACACGATGAAGCTTGGAGCAGAAGGATACCTTCTATTCAGCATCTCAAATTTTTTTTGATGTATCCCTTATACCCATGTACCAGATCAGTTGAGGAAAAAGCTAGATGACAAAGGTTAGAAATGCATTTTTATAAGCTATAGTACAAATTCAAAGGACTACAAATGATACAATCCAAATATGAAAAAGACAATTATTAGCCATGATGTAACCATTAATGAGGATGGAATATGGGATTGGTCTTCAGCTTCTCAAAAAATTCTAGTCGTAATTTTAGAAAACTATAAAGAAGAAAATACTTAGGCAGATTCAGTATCTTAGCTAGAAACATCTGGTAGACCCTAAAGACATTGTCAGTTACCATCTAGATTGGAAGATTATATGATAGGTACTGATACTGATCTATCTAATGAAGAGATTTTCAATTTTGCCTTATTGGCATAGTGTGAACTAGTTAATTATGAGGAGACATCAATTGACTTTAAATGGAGAAAAGCCATGAATAAATATATGCAATTGAAAAGAATGAGATGGGAATTAACATATTTGCTCGCTAATAAAGAGCCTATAGGAGTAAAGTGGATGTATAAGACAAAATATAAGCCTAATGGTGATATTGACAGGTTTAAAGCTAGATTGGTTTCAAAAAGATATAAGCAAAAATCAAATATTGATTACTTTAAAGTATTTTCTCCTGTTGCAAGATTAGTTACTATTCGTATGATTATCTCCCTCTCAGCTCAAAATAATTGAAAAATTTATCAAATGGATTTAAAATCTACTTTTTTAAATGGAACTCTGGAAGAGAAGTATATATTGAGCAACCCGCAGGGTATGAAATTAGAGGAAAAGAAGATAAAATTTACAGGTTGAATAAATCATTGTATGGATTGAAGCAAGCACCAAGAACATGGTATAAAAGAATTGATTCATACTTCATGAAGTATGATTTTGAAAGATATCCTTTTGAACATACTTTATATGTTAAATTCGTTGAGCGTGGTGATATTCTAAGTGTGTGTCTTTATGTTGATGATCTAATTTTTACTGAAAATAACTTAAAGAAGATTGAAGAATTTAAAGAGGCTATGGTAAAATCATTTGACATAACAGACTTAGGTCTAATGTCTTTTTTTTTGGAATGGAGGTAATTCAACACGATGATGGAATTTTTATCTCCCAAAGGAAGTATGTGAATGATATTTTCAAGAAATTTAAGATGGAGAATTCAAAACTAGCTCCCACCTCAGTTGAAGAGAAATTGAAACAAATAAAAGAAGATAAAGGGAGACATATAAATTCAACTTACTACAAGAGTTTAATTGGAAGTCTGAGGTATTTAATTGCACAATCAGACCAGATATAGTTGATAGAGTTAGATTACTTGGCAGATTTATGGAGGAGCCTTGTACCTGTCATTTACAATGAACAAAGAGAATTTTTTGATATATCAAATGTAAATTAAATGAAGGAATTTTTTATGCAAATATCAATTATGTAAATCTTGTAGGTTACACAGATAATGATTGGGGTGGAGATATAAAAACAAACAAAAGTACATCAGGGTATGTTTTTCATCTTGGCACTAACGCAATACCATGGTCTTCAAAGAAACAACTCGTGGTTGCATTATCTACAGTTGAAGCATAATACAGTTTAGTAACTAGTTGTGCTACACAGGCGGTATGGCTAAGAAGAATGCTTGAAGTACCACATCAAAAACAAGATGCTCCATGATAATTATTTTGTGATAATAAGTTGAAATAGCATTGTGCAAAAATCTAATTTTTCATAAGTGATCCAAGCACATAGACATTCGGTTTCACAAAATTTGCAAGCTAGTAACTGAAAAGGAATTGATTCATTATTGTCACACTGAAGAACAAGTTGCAGATATTTTTACTAAACCACTGAAGTTTGAATTGTTTCACAAATTGAAGAAATTGTTGGGGATGATAAATTTTTACCAGCTTGATTTAAGGGAGGCAATGTTAATAAATAAATCAAGCTAGCTGTGCATGGAAAGGAGACAAATACATTCAACTTCATTAAATGGTAGTCGAACTCATAATGAGGTAAGTGAAGAGAGACAACAAACGTCTTTATTAAATGGTAGCCGATATTATGATGAGGCAAGTGGAGAGAGAGGGTTTTTCTTCTTCCTTAAGTATTCCGTATGATTTGACCAATTTTTGGGTCTAATAAGATATTTGCTTGTGTGAGTAAAACTCTAATATTTTATTATTTTTATTTCTTACAAAAGGAGTGAAATCGATGGAGTTGTATTGCATTTTAAAGATTGAACGAATTATGCTCTCTCTTCTCTCCCTATCTCTCTCGCGCACCCGCGTGTGTGTATGAGAGAGAGAGAGAGAGAAAGAGAGAGAGAGAGAGTTGTGTCATACGATATAAAACCTCTTACTTATTTTTTTTATCTCACTTCTCCATATAATACCAATGTTCTAACTTAAACACGAAATCAAATTCCTGTATCTGTAGCTCAAAGGAAAGCTAGTCGTCGGCGGGAAATGTGGAACACTTTATTTAAGTGATAAAAAATTTGAATTGATTGTGAAAATTTCAAAATGATCAAATTTTTATTTTTGTAAGTTAATTAGTTTTCAAATTAAAATTAATTAATTAAATTTTATCTAATAATCTTTCTTTTCAATTAAACTTTAAATCAAAGTCAGTCTTTTTCAATCATATTTCAAAATTTTCAATTTTATTTAATCTTTAACTAATTTTATAAAAATTTAAGTTGAACCTTTTAAATTTTAAGCTTCTTATTTTGTTGGTCTAATTTTCTTTTTGCTTTTTAAAATATTGTTTAATTGATAATCTTCATATTTGATTATTGATTGGAGAATAAAATAAATTATACTCTTTCAAGTGGATAAAACAAATTAATTAGATAATGGGAGTAGGTATATGAATGAGGAATTGTCCTTATCTTGTGTTGTGTCACAACATTTCAAATCCAAAAATTTTCATATATTCAATCCTTTTGAAAGTACTCAACCGCAAATTTTGACCATACAATAAATATAAGTTTTTCCGCGTGAGATTTGCATCCTATTTTCTTGGAAACATCAGAAAGCAAGGTCGCATCCATTTTCACAATCATCAAATTCATTGATTCGTCCAATCAGCTTGGATAGGTGATCCATTTGACCAAAGGTTATTCCATGTCTAATTTTTTTAATCCCAATTTTTGGCTACATATGAAATTGAGAAGGAAGCAGGAATTCGAACTCGAACTATTCCATTATTATGATATTATCCAGTGTTTGAAAAAATCAGGCTAAAGTTGGTCGGGCAAGCAGCTAGCTTGCAAGTCATATTATGCCAGTTAATTACAAATGTTGTATTAAACTGGTTCCAGAATCTAGGGATGTTTTGTCCTCAATGTATCTGAAATTATGCATGTCAACGATCCCATTTTCTAGGCTTTTGAAACTGATAACTCACGCCACCTAACTGTTGCCAGGAAATTACCCATAGAACTTCAAGATTACGTAGTGGTCGTCAGAACTCAACTAAATGAATAGTAGCAAGGAAATTTTCATTAACTTTTTTCAAATTTCTTCTACACCTTTAGTGCCACGTTTTCATAAAAGGTGAACAAAAGGGATTCTAAGATGCTAAAGTGTGTTGGTATTTTAAGTTTTACTCATTATTAAAAGATAATGAGACGTGAGTGTAAAAACCAAGAACAAATGTTTCACATGCACTAACCAGATTTCATACTCATAGAACCAAGTCTAGGCAAACTGTAGTTATGGATACTGACACACTCTCAAGGAAGAGTAAAATGTATACAAACGTGGCCACCACTCACCATGAAAGAGCCAAGAGATAGATACTAGTCTTTGTCAATTAATAAACTAAGAAGAACACAGAATAAAATTATTAGTACTTAATTAGAGAAAATGGGAATAAATAATGACTTGTGCAAGTCCTTGGTGCAGGTGGATCGAGCATTTTTATTTATCCCAAAAATACAGTAGTCTACAGAATACCAAAATCACACGGACACGAAGGAACTGAATTTACACCATGGTTAATTCGACTTGATTAAGCAACATTTAATCTTGTACAATTTGGCCCAAGAAGTGCACGGCTGATGATGACTAGCGTAAAGCCGTAAAGAGAGAAAACCTTATAGAAAATCCTGGTTGGGTGTCTTTCGCTTGGAAGTTTACATTGCTTCTCAATATTGATTTGCTTACCTTATACCAGATTTGAGTATTCTGACTACATACTTCACAATAATTTCCGAGAATTGGCACTCATTTAAGACTAACAAATCCTTCCAGCTATATAAATAGAACTTCGTTGCAATCATTAATTTAAGAAGAAAAATAAAGCATAGATCCTTCTATTCTATTCTTGGACATGAACCTTATTGACAGACCATTACTTGCATTCTTAGTTCTCTCTGTAGCTGCCACTCTTGTCCTCAAGTTTTCATCACCCCTTTTCATATTTTCGCTGTTCAACGCCATAATTTTGTTTATAGTCCTCGGAAATCACAGGCCGTCGGGAGATGAAGTTGACGAGTTCTTTCATTCTTCACAATCTTCGTTTGCAGATGATTACGGTCATTACGTTAAGGATGATAATGGTGGTAGTGATATGGAGGATGATGATGAGGACCGTAGTGAATTCGATGGTTCTGATGGCTACGATGAAGATGACGACGATGACGGTAGTGAAGGTGAGGTCGGTTGGGAAGACGACGAAGAACCTGATGAGAACCTGGAGAGCAGAATTGAAGACTTCATTGCTAAGGTTATCAAAGGATGGAGAGAAGAATGGTTGATGGATAATCTCCATAATCAATAGTCTTGTGGCCAAACGAGTATGATATGATAGTCATTCTTTGCAAGCAAACTCCTAGGTTTTTCCAGCGGATCTTGTGCATTTGGTTTAAACTACCTCTTTTCTCATGTTGTATGTGCTCTATTGACATGTCCAGTATTAGGGACAATCAAAATATGAGTTTTTGCACTGTCAAATAATTAATAGAAACAAGACTTGTAATATTCTTGCTGATCATGTTTTTCGTCGATCTTCCATCATCTTTATTACCTATAAAACCTGTGGTGAACGATTCAAATCGTGTTAATTTGAATGTGCATATTACTATTATTAAATAATAGTTATTATTTTCATAAATAATAAAAATATTATTTTTATAAAATAATTATTTTATTCAATAATAAGTTTATTAATGACCTCTAAATAATGGTCATATAATTAGTGCTTTAAACAAACACATAATGCTCATTCTTTAATTTTAAAGAAAGAGAAACTAATTTTATTGGATTATAAAATAGTTGCCTCGATATAATTTTAATTAAGATTCAAATTTGAAAGTTAATACGCAGAATAATTCCAAATTAAAAGAAAAAATTATAAGAATTTTATTAAAATTTGTCATCTCTTTAAAGTGGAGTTTTATGATTTTTGTTATGATTTTATTTTTAAAAATAAAAATATGTTTTATTGAGATTTGAAATAAAAAACTGAAAACAAAAATCAATTTAGACTTCTAATCCCAATTTTGTTTTATTCTTATCATAATATTAGATGTTAATAATTATTTTATTTTATTTTATTTCTTAATATAGAAATTTTTATTCTTAAATTAATTAATTATTATAATTATTAAAAAATACAAAGGGATATAATCATTCCTAAAGTATGTAAAATTTTGCAAGTTATAGATTCACAAGTTTCACAGTATATTCTTAAACCATTATGAACCAGTAGTATATTCTTAAACCATTATGAACCAGTCTTTATCTAATTTCATGAACAATATTTATCTTACCATAATATTCTTAGTTATACATATCACAATTGAAAATTATAATTATTATGATTTCCCCTAAATTATCAGACGATACAGATCATATCACGTAACAAAATATATACACTAAACATTATGTAACTTGTCAATTATTTATTTAATAGATAAACTCTTAAAAATTAATATATTTTAAAATCCACTAATTTAATTATTAATCATTAATTTAATTAATTAATATTTCAAAATATAATTCACTATATAATAATTTATTAATAACCAAATTCACAATTTTATAATAAGTACATAATTATAAAGGCAAATTTTAAGGTTATCCTTACTTGATTTCTAGACTCAACTGTTTTAATTGGTCCAATCTACTCTATAATCTGTCATCCGAATCTTGACATTTAGAAAATTCTATTAGACTTAATTTAAGAAAAGTTTCAAACCTAATATCATTATAATTACTAAAATATCCTTAATTATTAAAATTCTTATTTTACCCTCAGATTCTTTTATTATTAAAAAAACCTTATAGGAATTAAATTTCAAGTTTACCCTTAAATATTCATATTTCCTATTTTGCCCCTTAATTTATCTTAAAATTCCTAAAATACCCTATTTCCTTCTTTTTTTCTTTTTTTTTAAAATTTCTCTTCTTTTTCTCTACCTCAACATCATCCTCTCCTCTTTTTCTAACCTCCTTTTTTCATTTTCCAACCAAAATTTCTCTTTTTAAAAAATTCATCAAAATTGTCATCACAAGCACATAATTCTAACTAGAAACTAGTTTAGGATGAACAAAAATCACTAATAAAATGGATAAAATTTAGATGGAAAAATCCCTTCTTACCTATATGAAGTTCTATATTTTTCCAATAGAGTTTGTGTTGTTAATCTCCATAATTTCCTCTCTAATCTACTGCAAAACAAACAAAATAAAGAAATACATGAGAAAAAATTCACTCATAAAAGAAAGATGTTATTTTTGTACCCTTACCACTTGGAAATATAGAGAAGATGAAAGGAAAGCTGCTTTTTTGTTGGTTTCTACAACTTACAACTGTTGTATTTTCTATAACCAATTTAAGGAGCATTTTGTAAGACTCTTTTAATATTTTAGAATTTTTATGATGGACTAAAGTTTTTATGGTTTTAACCTTTGATTTGAAGAAGTTTTTTATGTAAAAATCTTGGTATCCCTTATATTTATGATTTACATTAGAAATATTTATTTTTCAACATAACACACTTAGCACAACATCATTATTATGCTAGATTGTGCTTACTCCTTATAGATTTAAGTAAAAAGAAAAATCGGGATTGGACATTTCACTCCATATTATGTTTGATTTTTTAAATATTGATGCATATATTTTACTCAAAGCCTATAGTTAAATATTGACGGTAATTCCAGTTGAACGATGAAGGAAAATACTAGCAAAACAATGTATTTAAATGATACTAATAACCATTAGTAAAAAAGAAAAATGAAAGATCTTTTATTTATGAAAAAGATGCATTTGCCTATGTTTGCCACTCAAAAGCACCAATCTATTTCGGATGATGATTGATAATTTGAAATACACAAGTTTGTAGCTATATTACAAAAATTGATAGAAGATAATTTTCCTAATCATATTATTAATAAGAGATGTGCTAGAACTTTGTGGGATAAACTTAAGACATTTGATACTTCAAAGACTAACAATACAAGTTTTTCTTACGTAAGCAATTGATGAATTTGAGCTATAAAGAGCATAGTCCTATTTCTTTTTAGTTAAATGATTTTCGAGGTGCTCTTAATCAATTGTTTGAAATAGGTGTTGAGTTTGATGACAAGATATATAGATTTTGGTTGCTTAACATTCTACCATATTCTTGAGAAAGTTCTTACAGTTTTTTGGCCAATTCTTCTCCTAGTGGTATGGTGACTATCGAATATGTTAAAAATATTGCTTTAAATGAAGAAGTGAGAAGAAGATTTTAAGGCTCATCTTCATCTCTTATCATGGTGTTATTGAAGATAGGAGAGAAGTAAATCCAAAGGACATAAGAGTAGATATAAAATTAAAAGTAAGTCAAATTACAAGTATAAGAACTTTATTTGTAATCACATGTTAAAGCAAGACAAATTAAGAAGTATTGTTTCAAGTTGAAAAAGAAGATGATATAAGAAAAGAACGATGGTGATAATGATAATTGTGTTCCTACTACTATTGATGGTTATGTTCTTATTGTTCGTGATGAAAACGTCATGATTTAGTATACTATGAGACTACTGAATTATAGATATCAGTGTTTCCTATCATGCTATGCCAAGGAAGTGGTTCATCACTTATACTTTCCATGATTTTGGAGTATTGAAGATGGACAATGGTGACAAGATTAGGGTGATTGGCATAGGAATATTTTTCTTGGATACTAACAATGATTCAACGTTAGTCCTTAAACATTTCAAGTATATACCTAACATTCACTTGAATTTTTTCTCTCTAGGAAAGCTTGATAATGATGGTTATTACAATGCTTTCAATAAAGGAAGTATACACTTAGTAAAGGTTCACTGGTTTTGGATCGAAGTAATGAGTTCTTTAACTTATATATGATGTAAGGTTTTATTTTTAGAGGCTAGGTGAATATGGTGAAGAGTGATACTTCACCATAATTATGGAATAAAAGACTTAGTTATATGAGTATCCCCTTCATACTCATATGAACAAAACAAATTTTCCTTTTAGGATTAAAGAAACTATACTAGACATATGTCTTCACTACTTAGCCAGAAAATAGACATAGTTTATTTTAAAGTCATCCTCTTTCTAAAAAGTCAAAATTTTTAGAGTTTATCAATTTTATTAATGATTGAATATTAAGTTCTTTATAAATTTAAGAAATTTAAGCCTTGGTTGAAAGACAAACATGCAAGAAATTAAAATGCATTTGTAGTGATAACTATAGTGAATATTATGAAACTTTTGATAATTAGTATTGTTGGTCCCCGATTTGTTTGAGGATTAATTTTATTATTTTTATTGTGATTAGGCTTTAATTATAATTTTTGCGGATATAATTT